>CM075816.1:28298885-28608885 GCA_037975025.1 Excoecaria agallocha
CAGAAATTGGTGGTGAATACTTCTAAATTATGCTTCACTTCTAAAACATGTTCCTGCAAATTGTCCATTCGTCCCTCCAGCCTATTCATCCTGGTGTTCATTTGAGTGGTAAAAACCTGCAATTGATCAGATAGTGCCTGTGGTGGGGGTACAGGGTTATCAGGCTTAGATTCTGAGTCAGATTCTACATCTCTATTTCTTCCAATGGTAATCTGATGAAGATATTCTGCCCTATCAGACCGATACTTTTGTGGCTTCTTAATCAATATTTTCATTCAGGGCAACATATCATAGTCCATGTAAGTCAGATTTTCAATAGATTTCCTCATATCCTTATAGTTAACTGCCCTTCCCATAATGGTTGCAACCCAACCCAATGGTGTTGCCTTAATTTTTGTGCTCATCCTCTGTAACTCCTCTATTTTCTAACATAAGAGGATAGCCCCATTGATTTTGATTCCCTCAACCATGCATCTCAATAACATACATTCCTCATTGTTAATATTTCCATGGCTTTCTAAGCAACTAAATAGAGTGATAGATAGGAACCTATGAAGAATCCGGAGAGGGTGACTTTTTAAAGCATAAGCCTTGAGTTTGCATGGCTTATATTGGACGGGATTCAAAGGATCTCTAATGAACTCCCAGTTCTCCTGTGGTGTAGCATTGGGTAGTTCACCTATTGTATTTTCTGGGAAACCTAAATGTGCAACAAATTTAGGAAACAACATGTAATAAGTCTTTCTCCCAAGCTTAAAACTTATAGTGCCTACATCCTGGTCATTTTCCTGTGTCAGCTTGAAAGAAGTGAAAAACTGAATTGCAATAAATGGATAGAATTCTGGGTGTTTGTCAACAAACCATTCCCATCTAGTACGAAATATCAGATGGTAAACCTCATTCCAAAGGTTGCCATCTAGGATATCAAGAAATAATTCCCTTAAGTAAATAGGCTTGACATATTTGAGCTGCTTGAAATATTCATACATCTCAGCTCTATCCTCATCAATGTAAGCTGGGATAGACTTCTTGGATATTGATGCTTCTGCTACTTTAGATTTCATAGATGGCTTAGCTAGTGCTGTAATTTTTACCGCTTTATCCTTCTTTGATGCTTTAGATGTGTCGACCTTCTTTGCTTTCCTGTAACTCACTAAAAAGATACACAGAAAATTCTAGTAAGTAAAATAGAGGAGCAAAGGATATTGCTAGCCAAAATGATGCAAAAAGATTGTGATAAATATGTATTATTGAAGTATCATAACAATATGTATTAATTCAAGAATGATTTATTAAAGTAATGAGATTGAAAAACTTGGCCTAAGTAGTGAATTTATTCTTTGAGGCATTTCATCAAACATGTTGTGTGCATAAATTCACAAGCCTACATTATATGAAATCTCAAAACTTTAGTAACATAAAAATGGATCATCAACATATAATTTGTCATCAATGACATTAAGCATCTCAATTTAGAGCAATAATGCATGAGCAATAAGAATGAAATCACATGAAGAACATAACCCAATTTTAACAAATGTAAACCATGAATTTGCATGCCAAATGTTTAATTTGAAATCAATGAACCACTTACTTGTGATGCAAAAGATGGTGAGCAACTAAATTCAGAAGAAAGTTACACAAGAGAAGTTGATTCGGTAGAATGCTTAATCGGGTGGAGGGAGAATGCAAGTGAAAAACCAAGAGAAAGTGAGCATTTGATGGAGTGTGTGTGAAGTTGGACTATATATGGCAGATTCGATGGAATGAAAAGGACCCATTCGGTGGGATGAGGAATCTCATTCTACTGAATGGTCCTCTACTGTCCCAAAAAGCTTAAAAATTGACAACAACTCAAAGTGCACATGTGAGAAACACCATTCAGTGGGACCAAAACTCATTCTACCGAATCATGATGTTCCATTCGATGGAATCAAATTTCATTCTACCGAATGGTCCATCACTGGACTACACGGCCAACTTTAATGAATTGATCTTTAAATCAAAAATAATCTAATTCCATCAACTTGCTGTCATCAAATGCTCATTTAAAGCACAGTAGTTGGACTATAGTCTAAATAATTTAGCACACATTTGACTTGTCTTCATGCAATCTTCCTTCTCTAAATTGATTTCTTACTACTAATCATGCATTATGCTCCATGCAATAATTCCAGGTTAACAACTCCAAACACACTTATCTCATATTTGAAAAACTTCATCACTTTCTTGCTTTCTCGGGAAATTATTCTCACTTCACAAAGCACTTCCTAAAACTAATACTAGACAATAAACATGAATGAAAACAAAACACGCAAAGAACCTAACTGAGAACAAATAATATTAAAGAAATAAGTAAAGGGCAGAGAAATTAGTTCCGAGTTTAACAAGTCCTCAACTAGACTTTGTGCCTCTGATGATATTCTTGAAATACCATCACTGCTTCAGCCACCTCCATTCTTCCTTCAAAGTATGGCTTCAATCGATGTCCATTCACGTTATATTCTCTGCCATCTTTTGGACTTTTTATAGTAACCATGCAAAATTCGTTACTAGACAGACTTGATAAGGCCCTAACCATCTAGATTTTAGCTTACCTGGAAACAAATGCAACCTGCTATTATATAATAACACCATCATACCAGGAGTAAACTCTTTAAATTTCAAACGCTTATCATGCCAATATTTCAATTTCTTCTTATATATTGCTGCATTGTCATATGACCAACATCGAATCTCATCAAGTTCATTAAGCTATAGCTTTCTCTTGTCTCCTGCACTTCTCAAATCAAAATTAAGAAATTTTGTTGCCCAATATGCTTTATGTTCTAATTCAATCGGTAAATGACAAGATTTTTCAAAGACAATTCTAATAGGAGACATGCCTATAGGAGTCTTAAATGTGGTTCTATAGGCTCAAAGAGCCTCATCCAACTTATAATACTAATCTTTCCTAGAACTATTAATAGTCTTTTCTAAGATTGATTTTAACTCTTTGTTAGATACTTCCACTTGTCCATTTGCTTGAGGGTGATATGGGGCTGTTATCTTGTGCTTAACACCAAATTTTCTAAGTAATGTTTTAAATTGATAATTGACAAAATGCTTACCTCCATCACTTATAATGGCTCTTGGTGCTCTAAATCTGGTAAAAATATGTTTTCTAATAAATTCAAGCACTACCTTGGCATCACAAGTCCTAGTTGTTATGGCTTCTACCCATTTACTCACTTAATCTACAACAACTAAAATATATTCAAATCCAAATGAATTTGGAAATGGTCCCATAAAATCTATACCCCAAACATCAAAAAGTTCCACTTCAAGTATGTTATTCAAAGGCATTTCATCTCTTTTAGAAATATTTCCTACTATTTGATATTTGTCATAAAGCTCAATGAAAGATTTAACATCCGAAAAGAGAGTAGGCCAGAAAAAACCTGATTGGAGAATTTTTTGTACCATACGATTAGGTCCATGATGTCCTCCAACTTCTCCTCCATGACATTATCTCATGATGTCTTCTTGTTTTCCTTCTGGAACACATCTTTGAAGTACTTGATTTGAACAAATCTTGATTAGGTATGGATCATCCCAAAGATATTGTTTGGCATCTGCTTGCAGCTTTTTCTTTTGTTGCCAAGTGAAATCTTTGGGAAGATAACCTCTTGCAAGAAAATTAGCTATATTAGCATACCAAGGAATCATAAAGTTACAAGCATAAATTGCACTAATGTATTCATCAGGAAATAAATCAGCAATTTCTCCCTTTTCAATATTGGCATGATCAAGTCTATAAAGATGGTCTGCTACATAATTTTCAGCTCCTTTCTTGTCTTTAATTTCCACATCAAATTCCTATACCAGCAACACACAGCTGATAAGTTTTGATTTAGAATCCTTTTTGGCAAAAAGGTGCCTTAATGCTGCATGATCCATCCATACTGTGACTTTAGAACCCAAGAGATAAGATTGAAATTTGTCAAAAGAAAATACAATTGCTAGAAATTCTTTCTCCGTGGTGGTATAATTGACTTGAGCTCCGGTGAGTGTGTAGCTGGCATAATAGATAGTATAAAAGATATTTTCCTTCCTTTGGCATAAAACTGCTCCCACAGCATAGTCACTAGCATCACATATGATCTCGAATGGTAAACTCCAATCGAGTGATATAATTATAGGTGTTGTGATTAGCTTTTGCTTCAATGAGTTAAAAGCCTACAAACACTTATCTTCAAAGTTAAATGCTGTATCTTTCATCAATAAATTACAAAGCGATTTAGCAATCTTAGAAAAATCTTTAATGAAATGATGATAAAAGCCTGCATGACCAAGGAAACTTTTAATACCTTTAAAACTTGTAGGAGGAATTAATTTATCAATAACATTAATTTTTGCTTTATCTAACTCAATTCCTTTTTCAAAAATTTTATGCCCTAGAACTATCCCTTCTATTATCATGAAATGGCATTTTTCCAAATTCAAAACAAGATTACTTTCTTTACACCTTTTCAAAATCAATGCAAGATTATTTAAATATGATTCAAAATTACGACAATATAGTATGAAATCATCCATAAAAACTTCCATAAATTTTTCAATAAAATTAAGAAAAATAGCCATCATACATCTTTGAAATGTAGCGAGAGCATTTCATAGACCAAAAGGCATCCTCCTATATGCAAATGTACCATAAGGGCATGTAAATGTGGTCTATTTTTTGTCTTTCGGGGCTATTGGTATTTGCATATACCCCGAATATCCATCTAAAAAGCAATAAAATCTATTTTTCACTAATCTTTCCAGCATTTGGTCAATGAATGGTAAAGGAAAATGATCCTTTCTAGTAGCATTATTTAATCTCTTATAATCTATGCACACTCGCTATCCTGTCATAGTACGGGTTGGGATAAGTTCATCCTTTTTATTAGTGATTACAGTCATTTTCCCCTTTTTAGACACACACTGAATCGGACTAACCCAACTACTATCAACAATAGGATAGATAATACCTGTATCAAAGAATTTAAGTACCTCCTTTTTCATCACCTTTTGCATAGCGGGACTAAGTCGCCTTTGGGGTTGCACCACCGATTTGAAATTTTCCTCCATTGGTATCCGGTGTGTACAATAACTGGGGCTTATACCCTTTAAATCAAATGTTTTCCAAGCCATGGTTCCTTTATGCTTCTTAAGTACTTCAACTAGCATTTTTTCTTCCAAACCTGTCATAAAGAAGATATAATTACTGGTTTTGCATTTTTCTCTAAAAATACATATTTTAAATGAGAAGGAAGAGTTTTAAGTTCATAATCTTCCTTAAGAGGGTATAATACATCCTCTATATGTCCTTCTTCATTATGTTCTCTTTTTAAGTCCTGAATTATCTCTTTTTCTCTTGTCTCCATTTCATCTTCATTCTTTGGGTGCATTAGACATTTCTTTAACTCATCATCCAAAATGATTTCCTCTTGTTTTGCTTCTATACACTCTTGGACTTCATCAACAAAACAAATTGATTCCTCAAAATCATAGGATAGATGCTTCATAATTTTATTTACATTAAACACCATTTTTTCATTAAATCTCAAAGTGACTATTTGCCCATAGACATCTATTAAAGCTCTTGATGTATTCAAGAATGGTCTTCCAACTATTAGAGGCACTCGTTTATCCTCTTCCATATCCGTAACCACAAAATCGATTAAAAATATAAAATTTCCCACTTTAACCAACAAATCCTCAATAATTCCCTTAGGCCTTTTCAATGATCTATCCGCCAATTGTAATGTCATTCGGGTCTCCTTCATATCTCCTAAATTCAATTTCCTACAAATAGAATAAGGCATCAAATTTATGCTAGCACCCAAATCACACAATGCATATCCTACAAAATTGCCTCCTAATTCACATGGTAATGTAAAACTACCAGGATCTTCTAATTTTTCAGAAATTTTGTTCATTAGTATTGCACTATAATTTTCAGATAATTGGACCATTCCTAATCCTTCTAGCTTTTTCTTGTTAGAGCACAATTCTTTCATAAATTTAGCATATTTAGGCATGCGTAATAAAGCTTCAATAAATGGTAAATTTATATTGAGCTTTTTAAACATGTCTAAAAATCTATTTAATTGCTCATTTTGCTTTTCTTTTCTAGCTAGAGATGGAAAAGGTAATTTAGATTCATCAAGCACCGTAGTTATCAATTTTTCCTTACCTTTATTTTTTTCAACAGTAGGAGGCATTTCATCAACAATTTTTGAGTTAGAATTACTTATCTCCGTTATTGGTTCCACCACTTTAGAAGTACTCTTACCAATTTTAGTTGCTTGTATCTCTTTTTCACTCCTCAAAGTGATTGCCTTAGCCACCTCTTTTGGATTACAGTCTACATTAGATGAAAATGTCCTTTAAGTTCTATTAGTCAGTGAGTTGGCAAGCTATCCCACTTGGTTTTCTAAATTCCTAATGGATGCATCTTGGTTCCTCATCCAAATGTCTTAAGATTTTCACCTAGTATCTTGACTAGATATATAAGCAGTTTGGGTGGCCATAAAATTTGCAAGCATTTCTTTTAGGTTCGTTTTCTTTTCTTTAAGGGTAGAGGTTTTTGAAATCCTGATGGTTGATGATTAGAGGGGTAGTGTGGTTGTGCTAGATTTTGGTAGGATGGCTGATTATTTGAAGCTAAACTTTAATTAAAAGGAGGTCGTGGTTGAGAATTTGATGTAAAAGCTTGATTACCTTCTCTCTATATAAAATTTGGATGGTTCCTCCATCCCCGGTTATAGGTATTGCTATAGGGATTTAAAGCATTTACATCCTCTACTGCTCCTTCCTCATTTTGTATAGCCCCTTGATTTCCTGCATAAAATTCAATTCCATTACATAAAGCAAAAACATTTTGAACTTTTAGACCATTCAATTCCTTAGTTAACAATTCTATTTTATCATTTAGCATGGCAAAATCATCTATGCTATGAACTCCCTATTTCTTTTGAATGGCTCTTGTGCTAGCCCATTGTGCATCATTGGTTGTCATCTCATCAAGAAGCAGGAATGCTTCTTTAGGTATTTTGTTCATAAAGTTTCCATTTGATGTTGCATTCAATAAAGATCGTGTAACTTGATTTACACCTGTATAAAAAACATGCATCAATTGATAAATAGGAATTTCATAGTGTGGGCAGCTCTTTAATAACCACATAAATCTTTTCCAAGCCTCATGAAATGGCTCATCATATAGCTGCTGAAATTTGTTGATGTTTTTCCTAATGAGGGCAGTTTTAGTGGGTGGGAAGAATTTGCACAAGAATTTCTCTTGCATTTGTTGCCATGATTATATAGATTGATTTGGAAGCATTTGCAAGCAATTCCTAACTTTACATATGAGGGTGAATGGAAACAATTTAAGTCTAATGGCATCAGTAGACACATTTGGTATTTGAACCGTGTCACTTATTTTTAAGAACATATCTAAGTGTTGTGCAGGATCCTCTATTTCTGAACCCGAAAATTGATTTCTTTGTACCATAGTAATGGTCGCAGGTTTAATCTCAAATGGTTGGCTATGAGGGATAACTAGGAATAGCATAATCCCTAATGGTCCTAGGTCTAAACCAATTCCCTTGAGGTTGATAATTTCCTTGGTCATTCATATGTTGTGGATTTTCCACCCTAGCTGGTGGGTCTACTATGAGAGGTGGGTCTCTAAGGATTCCTTGATCTTTTAAATTCATATTGTCTTTCAACTTTCTAATCTTATGAAATCTTCTCTCAATTTCAGGGTCAATAGGCAATATTGGTTGATTCCTTATCATAAACTACTGACACCTACACAAATAGCAAACATAATCAAAACAAAAATAGATTAGAGGAGATAAGAAACACATAAAATTCACTATAAAACTTGAAATATGACACACGCCAATGTATTCCCCGGCAATGGCGCCAAAAACTTGATCAGTGTCTAGCAAGTGCACTAGATCGGCTAGTAATATAGGAAAATAAAGATTAAGACCCCAAATATTGAACCCAAGGAAAATTTGTGCGTGTATGAAAAGATTTTGAGTTTTAGAATGAAAATTTTGTGTAGAGAGAGAAAAGATCCCAAAAGTTATGATGAAAATAAAAAAAACCGAATCAAGGTAATTAACTTAAAATAAATAATAAGAGTAAATTAAAACAAAGGGACAATCAATATTTAAAAGCAAATTTCACTAAAGGACTATCCACCTTAACCTTTTATTGCAATGACTTAAATTCTTAAAAACATAAGTGATTATGGAAAACTAGATGAATAAATCCTGATACCTTGAATTAAGAATATCTTTCTTGAACATTAAACTCCCTGTTAAGAACAATTTAACATCCAGCATAAAAATCTAAGTTATCTTCCTATACTTTCATCAAACTATTTTTCAAGAAAATTTAATTCCAGTATATTCTCGGTTCCTCCTCTCTCAATATTAATCAAGATTATCAAAACATAATTATCTCAAAATAGAAAAAAATCATGCATTAATTCAAAAGATCAATCCAAGAACATGCAAAGCCTTAATGTTACTTAAATCAATTTTTTATTATTTATACCAATAAACCAACAATTAATCCAAACAAGATCAAGGATAAGAATATGCTTAAAACTGAGAAATAATCAACTTGGGTTAACATTAAAGCTCAATTAAGTCATCATAACAAAAGATTAAGGATTCAAGTATCCTTATCAAAAGTTAAGAAAAACTACTCATGCTTCATAATTGAAAGCTAAAAACTGAGTTTAAAAGACAATTACAGAGAACGTAAACTAAACTTAAAACAATAGCTAAACAAGTCTAAAACAACGACTCCATAACTTGTGTCTTCAGTCTTCCTTTTATAGCTAGAGCAAAGGCACCAAAACAAGAAGTTTTAATTCCCTTTAATTTCCTAATTCAAGCAATAGTAGACTTCTTATTTTGACATAAGACTTCCTCTTTCAGCAAAACTATTCTTGAACTAGTGGAATGGAACTTAAAACCATCGAACAACCTTGCTTTTGTCTTCTAAAAATGGCATTTGGTAGAATCACTTTGTGATTCCACCAAATGGGCTTCCTTCACTTCCTTTAAAAAAGCCATTCGATAGAATCACAAAGTGATTCCACCGAATGGCCCTTTACTGGACTCCATACAATGAAATTCTTCTCTTGTTTTTGCAAATTATCCTTTCAGTCCTTCAATTTTTCCTTTTTCAAAAAATTTCACACCTAAAAACACAATTAAACTCAATTAAGTTCTCAAAACACCAATTACACAAATTGAACTCTAAATTAACTCAAATAACATAAAATTAACATAATCAACTAACTAAAAACACTTAAAAATATAATCAAATGCACACTTATCACTCTTTCCTATGTAAGTTTGTATGCTCGAATAGCCAACTGGGAAAGGAGGCCATTTCGATGTCTTAAGATTAGAGTAAAAGATTGGATTTGGTTGAGCAGAATCCAAACCTCAAAGTTGAATTTGTATCTAGGCCCAACTCTCTTGCTTATCTCAAACCAATAGACATGGATAGTTTCACTCTCAATGGGCTTAACTTAGTGCCATATATTGATAGGCCCACTGGATTTTGTGAATATTAAAGACTGAGCTTTAATGAAGTTGTAGTACAAGTTGGCTGTAATAGCAAAGCTCCCTCTCACCTGATAAAAGAAAAAAGAAAGAAAAAAATTGCTCATTTTATGTTCTTGATTTTAACAAATCCTATCTACAACACCCAAAATTGAAGAAGAAAAGGGGTAAAAATTTAACATCGTTACTATACCATCAACTGTTCATTAAAGCAATAAGCCATAAATTTTTTATTCTTATTAACAACTTGTCAAGCTGACACCAAAACTTTGAATAACTTGTCCAAAAAATTTCAATTTATTTCACTTTTACTAAATATTTACCAAATTGCCATTATTTTACTTATTTTTCATTTCTAACCTATTAATTGGCATACAAATTACTAGTTAACCCTTGTTTTAATATTTTCATGCAAAATTAAATTTTGGTCCCTGTGTCATATAAAACTTCATTTTTGCCTTGTTTAGACATTGAATTACCATTTTACCCGTCATAGTTATTTTTTAATCATTTTTACTCATTAAGTGTAAGTTTTGAAAAAATTATCGTTTTGCCCCTGAACTTTCTATTTTCTTTCAATTAGGTCCTTTTTCACTTTTAACTTTACTTTTAGCTTTCTTTTTATACTTTTAACTTATTCTTTTCCTTACACCCCTAGTACAATCCCAGCAGAAACTTTCAAACCGGATATACGGGACGTGAACCCCACAAGACCACATACAGATTGAGAAATAACCTCAAAGAACCATTTTTTACGAAGCAAATAACATAACAAATAGATGCTATGGGAGATCATTGATCCTATCATAGTAAAGCAAGTCAACATAACTTGCATCGAGGCATAGATGTCCCTATAACCAGCCAATTATATCCTGAACTAGATTTTAACTGCCTGACTAATACCAAAGGAAAAATTTACTTGCTTTCCATTTTGTTTCCAATTATTCTTAACAGATTCAATGACTTTCCATTCCAAAAAATTTACTAGTTAACTATTCCTTTACTTTTACATAAAATATAAATTAATTTATATTAATTCACCATATTCCACTTATTTAGTGAATTATTTCTTAATAACTCAACATTTCCACTTAAACATAACCAAATTCTTTTCTATAAAATATTTTAATAATTCATATAAATTTCACAAAAATTCATGAACACATTATTTCACAATTATAACCATTTTATTGCTTAATTTCATCAAATACACAAAATACACATTAATTCCCTTTAGAACAATATTCGGCCAACAAAGGAAGTCTATCTTACAGATGGATTTAAATTCATTTAAGTTTCCTAATAGGCTTATTCAAGATCTAATTTCATTATTCTGATGTCAATTTCAATTTTACACCTATTCTTGATATTTTCCCTAAGTTACATAAAGGAAATTAATTCAAAATTAAGAAAAATATTAGGATTTATTAGCCACTAACCTTTTCTTGTTCAAGCTTGCCTAGACTTTCTTTCCTTTGCCTTTAGCCTTGATCTTCCTTTTGAATACCTACCATGGCCAAATCTTTAAGCATAAGAAACCCTAATTTTTTGATCTCTAATGCTCAAAATAACAACATAAATAAATTATAGGCATCTTAAATTAGTATTAGACACCTTAAAACCAAATTAAAATTATGAATTTCTCTTACCTCTCTTAGGCATCTAAGGCTTTTTCTCTTGAATTCCTTTGCTTCTTTTCCCCTAATCAAGGAATAAAGGTTATATTATTACTCTAAAGAGGTTGAATTCACTTTCTTATGGTTGAATTTAGTATGAATTAGGAGAAAAATGGAAGAAAAAAGAGAGAGAAATGGGAGAGATGGGTTCAGCTAAGGGAGAGGAGGAACAAGGTGGTGGAATTCTCTGATATTTTCCAGATATTCCGGCCTTATATACCTCTCCTAATGGGCCTAAATTTGGGCCAAGCTAATGGGCCTAACCCATTAAACCAAAATCCACTAATTATCCATTAAAAAATCCTAACTAATTTATTCCACTTTTCAACTCCAAATCACTTCAATTTTGATTCCATCATTCTTATCACACCAAAAATAGGTTGTATACAAAATTCAAGCTCAATCAGAGTCCGTTACTGATCTGATTCAATCAAATCGGTACGATTCGACAACTATCGGTATAATCAAAAAATTTATTTTTTATTACCAAAATATTCTACATAAAATTTAAGGAAGATCTATAAATTTTGACAATTTTTGAAGTTTGTTTGCTAATTTCAAAAATTCATGCAAAATCAAGCCAACCTTCCTATAATAAAAATTAACTCACTAGATTTTTTGAACTTTTTTATTTTTAGAGGCTTATTTGAGCTCGGTTTCACTTCAAATTTTAACTCTAGACTCACCATGACCACTATTTTTCAATGATTAAATAAAATATTTTTCACTTTCGGGTGTACTTTTCAACCTGAGAATACTATTCACCATCGAAAGTTATTGTTCACGGCCGAACCGATATTGAGGCCATCACAAAAAAAAAAGCTAGAAAAAATTCAAGAAAAGATGTCATTGAAGTGAAAGCGAATTCAGATGCCATCTGTTTAGGAACTATTGCGGGAGATTCTTTATTTGATGGATGTATCCTGAATGTAAATGATAGAATTGGTAAAGCTAGGTCTGATGAGTGTACCTCCCTATTAAATGAGGCATTAAAAGTCCTAAAAGTGGTTGATTTGTTAGGCATGATTCTAATGGAAAATAAAGAAGAATTTCCTATTTTTCTCATCAAATATAAGGTATAAGAGAAAGAAAATTGGGAGAAATTGAAGGAAAGGATATAAATTTTAGCGAATTTTGAGTTGTGACTTCAGGTTTTGTTCAAATTTCTTTTATGATTTGGATTTTTTAATGTTTGGCAAATATAGAAGAGTTTGATTGTTCTTTTCCTTCTGTGGCTTGGATATCAGTCAGTTTTAGTTTTGTTGCATATTCTCTCAGATCTGGGAAGATGTTAAGGGTTTTGATTCTTATGGTTGACCCACTCAGGATTATGGGTTATGGTCAATTGTTGATTTATGTGGTCTTTGGATTGTAGTAGGATTGGTTATCAATCTTTGCTATAGAAGGGAATCCTTAGGTTATCGAAATTGGTGGCCTGGTTGATCTATATTGTTATGGTGGTTTGGGTGTTTAAAGGTGGCATGCAGGGGTTAGCTTGAGTGCTCTATTTTTCTTATGGAGATGTTGCTTTTCTCTAACCCAGAAGACAACGGCTGATGGCTCAAATTTTCTTCTAACAGTGGTTTAATTTGGGTTCCTTTCCTTTTGGATAATCTATTTTTAGGAGCTAAGCTTCCTTTTGATCTGTTCCGTTGTCCCTCGCTATTTCTTCCAAATCAATGGGCTTTTATAGAGATCTCTACTCCTGGTGGTTAATTTCTGATTATTTTGCTTGGCTAGACTTATTTGTCCTCATTTTGTTCTGCAGATTTTTAAGCCTTTAAGGGACAAAAAGAATTATGCTCAACCAAAGAGGATTTCGTGGAGATTAAGCTCAACCAAAGAGGAGTTCGTGGAAATGTTTATGTATACAGTTTCTTAAGGGATTTGATCTTGCTACTTTTGGGTGCCATTATTTTTAGCTGCAACTTGGATTTGTCTTTTCTGTAGAATCAGTGATTGGCATTTTGTTTTCTAGGTTGTGGTTGTATTTTTATTGATGGGGCGACTGGTTTTCACAAAGTTTGGTTTATGTGGCTTATTAGTGTTGGTTTCCTATTGTATGTTGTTTTGTAATATGTTTTGTTTTCCGGGATTGTGTTTGCTGTAGTTTTTGGGTTAGCCAGCTTTTTGGTTTTGTTTTTACCCTCTAGTCTGTTGGTGACCTCTTGTTCTGGTGAAGCTAGTTTGGCTTTCTGTTTTTATTGATAAATAATATTTTGCAGCCTATCAAAAAAAACTTGGGCCTAAATATTGTGGGTAAATAAATACCTTTTCTCTTATAAAATATAGTGTATAAGACCATGAATGTTGGAGTTAATTAGGGGTGAGCATAAACCAGTTAATCGGTCCATTAACAATTTTATTAACCAGGCTATTAATTTCAATTAACCGTTATATCGGTTTCGGTTTTTAACCAATTTTTTCGGATTAGTTTATTGGTTAAACACTAAAAAATTTTAACATATAAATTTAATAAATTATATACTTTGTAATATTGTTTTTAGTATTTAAAAATACTTTAGAAATGAAAAAATATAAATTAAATATAATATCCATTAAAAAATCAAAATAAAAACAAAATTTTTATAATTAATTATAAAAATTAAATATATTTAATATGAAACTAACAATAGAATACTAATTATGCACGTGTAATAATTAAAATAAAAGTAATGAAAATATAATTTCAATATTTATTTACTAAAAATATGTATTATGATAATATTTTAGAAAATTATATATCATAATATTTATAAATTACAAATAAAATTGAAAAATTTAAGAGTAAAAATTAAAATGTAATATATAAAATATATAGAGTTCGATTAACAATTAGTCAACGGTTAATTGTCGGTTTTTAAAAGCAAAAATCGTAAATTTAGGGTGCGTTCGTTATCGTTATAGTTTCCGTGTTTTTATTTTTTTTAAAGAAAAAAATAAAAACGTGTTTGGCAGGGACAATTGAATTTTTGTTTATGTGAAATTGTTAGGAAGTGTTTTCCTAAACAAAAACGGAATTTAGAAATCTACAAAAGATGGATTTTAGAAATCTTTATCACTTTGTTCTTCTTTTTCTTTTGTTGGAGCCTGGATCACCGCCACTCAAGCAACCGCCGCCTCCTCAATTCTTGAGTTTTGCTGCTGCTGCCGTCCACTTTTTGAGCTCCACCGCCACCTGTAGTTGTGAAGAAAGAAAGGTTAGTTCTTTTTCTCTTCACTGCTCTAAGTATTAAATTTTTTTAGGTGTGTTTGATGCATTTGTAATTTTTCTGGGTTTTTTTATTCTGGTTGTAATTTGCTGAATTTGATCAGCGGTTGGTGTTCTCATGCCTTACTTGTATATTTTCCCTTTAATTTCCCATGTTATTTGAAGTACACCTGGTTCTTGTAACCAATTCTTGTGTAAATACCCATGATAATTGTAGATGCTCTGTTCATCCAAGCAAGAGTCAAAATTGGTGTAAAAACAAAGGAAAACACATTTAAAAACAGAGGAATTCTTGAACCTGTCAATCTACACAAAACTAGAAAAGTTCATTTTTTTGATGAACAACCTTGAAAAATATATAAATATATATAGAAAAAGCTCACTTTAAATCCATTTTAAAGAAAAAGGCAAAAGACCCATGTCTGCAATCTCAGTTGTTTCTTCAATTCAACTCGTAGAATGAGGTAAATGAGCTTTCTTGTTCTTGGATTTTCTTTCTCTCTCTCTAATTTATTTGCTGCAGTAGAATTCAGCTCGTCTGTATCTCTCTTATTGGTTCCTCTTTTCTTACCTGTCTTAGCAACTTGGTCTCATATTATGGGTAAAGTAAGGATCTTTCTACAGCTATCACTTATTGTTTTTTTTCCTCTAGTGGCTAGCTAGCATCTCAGAAAAGGTACCATCACTGGTTCATTATTAATTCTGCTCTTTTCAGTTTTTGATGTCAGTGGTAGAATTTCAATTTTGGCTAGCCAATTTGGATTTTCTCGTAAAATTTTTGAATTAGTGGCTAACTAAAAATCTGCTATTTTTTCCCAATTCACGTGTAGACATTTATTAGGAAGTTGTTATTAATGTAATGGAAGTTGTTATGGAAATTGTGTTAAAAAGGCGAGCAAACAATAATATTCTACTTTTTGGCAAGTACAATTTGTCATCTAAAAGTTGAACAAAACTTTGATCTGCAGCTTAGAGCTCATCCACACATAAGAAACTATACTAAATATAGTTAATACTATGAAGACATCATCAATGCAGCAATATTTGGTTCTCACATTGGCCAAGATTTACAGCATTATTGCTTGCAAAAGATGCACAGATACACATGAACAGAAATGTCGTATGCACAACTGATAAATAAATGTGCATGTATTTGCACTATTCTGGGAAGTAGAATGTAATTGTAATCAATAAATCTCTAATCTCAAGACTAAAAATTCTGCATTTTTAATCAACTGAAAACGTAATCATATAATGGAATATGATAACAGAACCTTACCTCTAAGCATATGGGTATATATTATAATTGGCTTCAGACGAACCAAAATAATTGAACATGCACTTTGAGTCAAAATCAAGTACAATACATAATGACAACATGACACTTGACCTCAAAAGTTAAATCAAATATATTGCAGCATCTAACTCCAATAATTATGATGAAAAAGAACACATTATCAACTAAAATCAATTTGAAAAAGCAACAGAGAGGAAAATTACTCTTAAATCTTGTTGGCTTATAATAGGATCCTATCATCATTTCCCTTTGATGTATTTGCCTTCATCCACAATGGAAAACAAAATGAGTAAAAAGATATATAGGTAAATTCATTAAGTAGTTTCTTTTTCTTAATAAAAAATAACAAAAAAAACTGATATAGAATAACAAAATCTTTTCAGAAATTGATAAGATGTAGCAGAATGAAAGCAATATTAGTAGTTCACTCTGAAACAAGGTCTCTCTCACGTGGAGGGTATCTGTGTTTGGCTTCGGCTTCACTAGATAAGTTTTTATTTGGATATCTTTGAACTGTAGACTTTGTTCATATATGGGCAATGATTTATCATCCTGCATTTTGTCTATCGTTTTCATGTTACAATGCATGTGCTGTTATATAGAAATTATACTTCTTTGGCATAAGAGAATATCAATTCTCTAACAAGCCTAGGCCTTGCAATCGATTGCAATTGAATAAGTATTCATTAACTTTATTAACTTGTTTGAGAATTCCTGCTAATAGCACTTGCAATTGTTATGGCTAGCATATTAATTATTAGATAATGAGCCACTTATAATCCAATGTAAATTAAATATAAATTGAAGATTATTGACATTGAGATGTTTTATTCAGATGGAGACATTAGATCAAGAAGTTTATTTAGATGGTAGTAATACTATTGAGGTTGAACATGATGGAGCAATTTGGTCTTCACAAGTTGAAGATTATTTTATAACATTAATGGTTGAAGAAGTGAACAATGGAAATCGAAAAACAACTACCCTCACTAAAAATGCATGGGCACGAATCAAAGATCTTATGAAAAAAAAGACCAATCGAGAGTATAGTCTAATTCAATTGAAGAATAAGTTTAATAGTCTCAGAAGTCGATGGAAGCATTTTAATAATTTATTGAAAGAGACAGGAATTGGATACAACTCAATGACTGGTCAAGTTATTGTAAGTGATGATGTGTGGCAAAAATTATACAAGGTATATTTCTATATTAATGAATTTATTTATTAATTATTATATGTAATGTATAATTAATATTATGATTCATTTTTAAAATAATATATATACATATATTTTTTTTTTGCTTATAGGTGAATAAGATGGCAAGAAAAATTAGAAAAGAAGGTTGTAAGGAATATGGAAAGTTGTGCATTATTTATGGTGATACAACTACTACCGGAGTTCATTCTTATCCTTCTACTAAAAGCTCTTCTATTAGTGAAGATGAAAACAATAATAAAGAATTTGAAAGTTCTGATGAAGAGAGTGAAAATACAAACAAAAAGAAAAGGTTGAAGAAAACAAGTGATGAAGGATCTAATAGTAAAAAAAAAAAAAAAGAGAATTATTTCAAAATGCAATGGCTCAAGCATTGATCAATATTGGAGAAAGTTCAAAGAAAAAAGTAGAATTTTTAGAGAAGCAAATGAATTCAGGAACAACATTCACCTCAGTTGATAATTCAGGTGGTAATTTTAGAACACAATCAAATGATGATAAAGAATTAATCCTTAAATGTCTTGAAGCATTGCAAAACCTTGACGGAATAGATGAATTGTCTTCTGCAAAAGCTGTTAAACTTATCCATGATGATTATGTTTCAGATCGATTTTTCGGTTAGTCTAAATTTCGGTTTTTTTTTCTCACTCCTTGGGTTAATAATAATGAGTTCACCATTTTTATTTCTCTTAATTTTTTATGAATTTAGATCAAGCAAAACTGTAAACTCTTATTATTTCTCTTTTAACTTTTAACGTGGAATTCTCTTCAATATTAGAGAAAGCAAGTTCAATATAACCAATATTCCACATTAAAATTTATGGAATTTGCTCTAGATACTGGTATTAATTTTAGAGAAACCCTCTTGTATCCTTACTGGCAGTGATGTTTAATTAAGAAAATATACTCTTAAAGAGTTAGAAATCCTATCGATGGAAATAACTTCTGGTAAAGCCTGCAGCCTACAGAGAAACCATAATTTGATAAATTGTCGTCCTAACAATATATCCTAATTGGGTTCATGAAATAATAGGGTTAATGCGAAGATACTTTCCTTCTATGCAAATATAAAATCCCAGCCTACTGTCATTTTCATCTATGCTTAAAAATGAGACCACAACAAATGAATGATAGTTACTTCGCAGAGAATACTTAGTTTCATATACTTTCAGAATAAGGACATACGTCAACTCTAACTGAAAACAACATTTTGGGTTCATTTAATTAGAAACATGATTCTTAATTGTTGGTTAAATACATGGGTCATAGGAAGCTGCTTAATTCTTAACTTCAAATGTCTATCTATCTAATTGTTTTGTAGACGATGGGTATTAGTCAAATGAAGGAATAAAAGCTATACATTTAAAATACGAAAATAAATATTAATAATAATGACAAAGAGCTACCTATTTTGATGTACGTACGTTTAGTGCACATTTGATATCTTGATAATTAATTTTCATAATGTATACGAAGAACAGACAGGCACGCCATACAAAATTGAAGTTGTAGCATGCACGGTTGGGAATGTCGTACCTTAAAAATCACGCACAGCACACACACATAAAACAAAATTCTCCTTTCAGTAATTGAATGTCAGATTACTCTTACAGCAATAAAGAGCACGTTATGAAAAATGCTTGAAAATTACATGTAGGTGACACAAGAATAATTAGAAATATGATAAACTTACTAAGAATGTGTTTAATTTAGAGGTTCGAAATAGACAATATTTTTTTTCGTATCTATCAGCTCTTTCAAAAGTGTTTGGCAGTGATAATAAAATTCTATTAAATTGAAAATATGATAAACTTACCAACAATGTGTATGATTTGAAGGTTTGAACCGCATGATAGCTTTTTCGTATCTATCAACTGTATAAAAAGTGTTTGATAGTAATAATAAAATTCTATTAAATTAGAAATATGATAAATTTACCAAGAATGTGTTAGATTTGGTGGCTTAAAATGTTGATTAGCAGTTGTTCACGACCAAAAATGGAAGAACCGAAAAAAGATAAGGAAGAAGAAGGTGAAACGCAAAGAATAAGAAGAGTAAGAATAAGAACAAGAATAAAAAGATAAGGAAAAATAATTTAGTGCCTCTACTGAGTGGATATGTTTTCAACTGCAACTAAAACACAAGCATATTATTCCCGTTATTTAAAAACTATATGTTATCTCATATTAAAGTATAGGAATTTAAAGAGAATTTTTTTTGTAAAAGAAAATAATGTAGACAATTTTAAAAGTTTAGGAATGTTAGAATGGGTTTTGCTAAGCTTTTTTGTATCTATCTATAATTTCAAAAGTGTTAGATAGTATTTGATAATAAAATTCTATTAAATTGGAAATATGATAAATATATCAAGAATGTGCTTGATTTGGAAATTTGAAATAGATGATAGTTTTTTTTTTTATATATTTATCAGCTCTTGTAAAAGTGTTTGATAATAAAAGACTATTAAATTGGAAATATGATAAATTATCAAGAATGTGTTTGATTTGGAGGTTCGACGTAAATGATAGCTTATTCCTATATATCAGTTGTTTAAAAGTGTTTGATAATATTCTTTCAATTAACTACTATGAGCTAAATTTTTATCTCAATAAGCTAAGTTTTATTTTTATTTAAAATAGAATATATTTTTATTAATTATAAATTTCTCAATTTCCTGCATCAATAAATTAATTACTTATAAATACAAATAACAATAACAACTATTAAACTTTTTTAAATAATAAAAATAATAATTAAAGTATATACATATATATAAATTATACCATAATGATAATTTAACATATAAAAAGTAAAAAAATCTTATATAGTTTTTTTTGGCTCAATATATATACAGTCACCTAAATTTGCCTTAATAATTTATTTAAATACCTAAATTTTAACAGTAATCTATTAAGCACTTATATTTATTTATAAATATAAATCCATGCGAATTTTGAAATATATGAGCGTGTGATACTCAATCACGCTGATATGGTAGCACATAACATAAAAATCCACAAAAAAAAAAAAATCCATCAAAATCAATTAAAAAAATAACTTGTATTATTTTCAAGTTTTGCCGATTTCATTGTGCATATAGAATATATACTTTCATTACAATGGTTCAAATACTATATCAATACAGTTAAGTATCACGTGTTTCTATTTTAATAATATTGTGAATTTATGTTTATTATTTGCAAAATTGATAAATATAGATGCCCAATAAATCATTATTAAAATTTGCGTATTCAACTAAATTATGGAGTTAAATTATATGTATTAAACTTTTTTTTTTGGAAAAGGCTTCTAAAAATAATATTTAGATGGAAACCAATGATAAAGGATAAAAAGGAAACTCAATATAAAAGGGGTTTTTACATAAATATACACAAAAAAAATAATAATAACAAAAAATAAAACACATTAGTGTTAGTTTTCAAATATACAACATTTTAAACTTTTAATTTCATTTATACAACGTTTTTATTACAAATATATCACTTTTACGTATTATCAATCAAAATTACCATTTTTCAATATTTCCCTCCTCCTCTTTCCTCCTTGCTCCATTGTGCCCAACAGGCCTGCCCTGTCATTTTTCCCTAAATGTTGCTCGATTATTTTCTTCTTCCCTTACCTCCATCTGTTGTTTGCTCTTCTCTCACTCAGCCTCAGTCACTGGTTGTTTACTTGTCGGCCACCGGTCCAAGCCTACGTCAGACCATCACCTGCCAGCTTCAATAGTTTTCGATATGTATAGCTCTCTTTTTTTCCATCTTCTCAAAATTATTTGCTGATTTTCATCTCTCCGTTGGAGTTAGAATTTGTTGAATTTAAAAATATTTTTGAGCCCAAAAAATGGAGAAGCAATTGCAGTAGCAGCTAATGATTAATTTAGTTGTTGTATGGATTCCTCTTCTTAAATCACCAAATTGAAGCGATTCCTCTCCTTTCAATCTCTGGTATTTCTATTTTTTAGTTTATATAATGGATCTAATTTTCGTTAATTGTTTGATGATTTTGATTATGTTTTGTTTAGTGACTTTCATGTCACTTCTAGGTCTCATTTGTCTTCATCATCCTTTAATTAACAAGTTTGCTTCTAAGCTTTTTGTCTAAAGAGCAAGAAGTTTTTTGCGATTTATTTCAAGAATTTCTTTGTATAATTTCTTTGTATTGACTGTCAACTTTGATTTGGCAGTAGTTTTATGCCAATATCAAACTTTAAATTTTCTTTTTCTTTTTTTAATTTTTATGCCATGTACATCGGAAGCCACTGCTTTAGGTTATCATTCTTGATAATGGCATCTGCTATTCTTTTTGGATTTGTTCTAACTTTATGTAATTTTGGTTTTTCATACTCGAAATGTTTCTTTGTTCTAACTTTATGTAATTTTGGTTTTTCATACTCGAAATGTTTCTTTTAAGAATGAAATTTATTTTGACTCCATTTTGGCTTATATAGGTTTACATACGTTTCTTGTTCTTCTACTGGGATTGAGAGAATAAACTGTTTGAATGTGGTTGCAGGGGACTGTGGTAGCTCTATAAGAGTGATGAAGGTACCAGAATATGCAGAGTTCATGCACCTCCCAAGGAAAAGCTTCACTGATTTTTGGTACATTTCTTTACTTCCTAACTTCTATTTTCATGGACAACATGTGCTGTGTGTATTATTATGTATTCATCATGGAAGAGTCCTCACGTTAAATTATCATCTCACAATATTTTACTGCTTAGCAAATAATATGAGTTTTCCATTGAAATAAATTGCATGTTAGCATGGTTGTTTCCTTGTTCTGGGCTGCTATAAATGCATAGTGTCGGTCAGAATTGAGGAAAAAATGCAAGAATTGAGCTAAAACATTTAGCAGATAGCATGTGTTTGTTAGGAATGAAAATGGATAAAGAAGAAAGAATAGGGAAATGGGTATTTTTTCTTGGAGATTGTGTTGTTGCTTGTTCGACGTCCTTAAACCTTTGGCCCTTACTACGATCTTCCATTTCCTCTTTTTTGCTTTTTATATTTGATTGATTATTTGCTTATTTTGGTATTGAAAATTGCTTTTTTTGTATTTTTTTTTGCAACTTGATTTATTTTCTCTTATTTAATTTTTTGTGTTTTTTTTATTATTTTTGTGAATCTAAAATTCATGACAATTTGTTGAATTTGTGTGCTAAAAGCTGTTAAGAATTTGAACACAATTGCTAGCCCTGCATTTTAAGTCTACACCACCTTTTTTTTCTTTTTCCTACAATTTGACTTGTATGTATAGTATGCTTTTTTTCAATTAGCAGGTGAATTGCTGGCATTTTTTTTCTTGGCATTTTCTATCTCTTTCAATAGCACTAGATTTTATCATGGATTTTATTTCGAAATTAAACTTGTTCATTCAATTCATCTTTTGGTTTACTTGGTTTCTTTCCATTATACTTCATGATCATCCCCCCCCCCCCCCCCCCCCCCCCCCCCCCCCCATATAATTTACTTAAACAAGTGTATGTGGATTTGGTTAACTTCTATTGTAAAATATAGGTTTACATAGGATTTTTAACAGCCTTCCTTAAACAAGTACAGTGGAATATAGAAAAAATTGAAGCTTTAAATTGCTCTTTTTGGTTTACCACTGGTGCATAAAGAAAAACTTGAATTTCTGACTTCTAAAAGTTTTGATTATTTGGAAGCCAGTGAATTTGGATTTTTGTTTGTTGCAAATGAATTCTATTAATGATTTATTTATTTATTTATTTATTTGCAATCATTCTCAAACCAGGAATGTTTAATAAATTATATTTGAGATTTTAAAGTCAGGTTGAATGATTAAATCGGTGATTGATATATATATATATATATAATATATATATATATATATATATATAATATAATATATATATATATATATATAATATATATATATAATATATATATATATGGTATTGATTTTAACTATGTATATTAATCTTGCAAGATGAGCTATGTGCTTCACCAATGTACAATGTGTACTTGGTGTATTACACCATGTGTACATGATGTATACACTGTGTATACTAGTTGTATATACCGTGTGTAATATTATGTATACACCGTGTGTACTAGCTGTAATACACCGTGTATACATTATGTATACACCATGTGTACTGGCTATATACACACTGTGTATATCATGTATACATAGTAATGTACTTGGTGTATACACAGTGTATACATGTTGTATACACCATATATACATGTTATATACACAGTGTGTATTTGGTATATACACTATGTATGCTTGGTGCATACACCATGTCCACGTGTCTTGTCATTAGAAAGTTGCATTACTAGAATTGTATTGTTGATTACCTTAGGTGAAACGAATGAATCTCCTAGCTATATCTCTTTTAAGCAGGCACAAGTTGTCTATTTGGAGATATAATAGTTTTATTGCCCTCTTTCTGCAGGCACAAAGAGATCCGAAATATCCTAAGATTGCTGTAGTTGGTGCTCTTGCTGGTAATGGAAACATTTTTCGAAGTTTTCTGAAGTTTTCCATATAACTTTTTTATATCAGGATGTCCTTTCACTTTTTTTTGCATGTTCTTTCTATAATTAGACTTTCTTGACCCCATCTTGAAGCACCAACATGATCATTGGTAACTTGTGATCTTTTCCTCTTTTCACCTTTTATTTTATATAATTCAATTTCAATAAGAAAATTCATTTTATTTTGCAGTTTGAAGTGCGAACAGAAGTGGACTGGATTGATTAATTAAAAGATGGAAATGAATTGTTGATACATAACAATGCTTCTTATGCCTTTAACATGTACTATCAGAATATGGATCAGAGGAAAGGTGCATGTTCATTTAACAACTTATCAATCGTTACAACTCTAGATCCATCTCAAAATACTTGCAAATTCGAGGTCATGATTGATTTGCGAAAAACACGAGAATGCAAGCTCGCTTGCTGGAAGACAGCAAACATCAACCCTCGGTCTTATACTAGCATTCCTATTAATTATATATACTATTATGTGAGTTTCAATCACAACCAGCATTGACTCTTATCCTGCAAGATTTTTTATCTTTTTTTTTGTTATTATTTTGAAATTTTAGTATCAACTTATTTTTACAAAGAACGGCAGATTTTGTGATTATTTGGCTCGCTAATGTAAATAAACATGATTATTTGGCTTAGTTGTACATTTGAACTTTATTCATCCTAGTATTGAGCCAATGATAAATGTGATAAGAATACTGAGTGGAATGAACCACCTACATAATTCAACCTAAAAACTCCTGTTCATCAGCTCCTAATATATTTTTACAAACAACAAACTCACAACATGCCAATGCTTTTAAGTGTTATATATTCTGCAAGATTGCTTCTAACAAGTGCTGGATTGAACACAAAAAATACAACCTGAAAGGATTTTGGTGTTCATAAGCATACAATCAATGATAAATGCTACCATTCTGAAGAGTAAAAGATTCATTTTTCTTAGTATGAAAGTAAATAGTTACATTGTTCAAATGCTTTTGTGCTTCAGCTCCGAGAATATCTACACAATCAATTGCAAGCAATGGTAAGCAAAACGCTACTAAAAAGGTATTATTTATCTAAGATTTGAAATAAGAAAAATAATTATTTTTATTGGTAAAATACACTATTTGTTTCAAAATGCTACTAAGATTTGATAAGCAAAATGCTACTAAGATAAGAAGTATTATTTATCTTCTCAATTTCTTGAGATAAGTCTTTCCATCACTTTTTTCAATCCATTTATCTAAAACGAGTACATCATTTGTTGCAGTAAGATCAAAAAAAATTTATGAAAAACCAATTACAAATAATTTACTATTCCCACGCCACTAGAATTCTACAAACAATCATACCCATTCAATGCACCATTCAAGAACACAACCAATGAGAAATTCATCATCTGTCAGTATTTCTCCTTCTTTCAACGACTTGTAGCAATCAAGGATAGCCAGTCAACGGTACAACTTTCCTGAAAACAATACAAACACAAAAGGTTTCAGGATAAAACAGTCCACTCCGCCGCTGCTGCCATAGCCACCGGAAGCTAGCCGACTTCTCCAAGAGCATGTGTACCGGACAACAATCAACCGATCAAACCAATTAACAGATATCCACTACAAATTGGACAAAAATCGAGTTGGGAAGACAAACTCGATTAACATCTCCACTACCCTACACCAATTAACAAATCAAATTTCATTTACAGCGCCAATGATGAAGAGAGAACAAGAGTGCGCCAGAAAAATAGAAATATGCCGATGAGATGGAAGGAGAGAAATTGTTAACCAGGTGATAGAATGTTGATGAGAGATAAAAAGGTAAATTTTAGTTTATTAAATAAAGTTGTATTTTTGAAAATAAAAATTCAAAAAGTGTTATTTGTGAAAGATTAAAAAAAAAAGTTAAAAAAAATAATATTTGAGGTAATTTTTTAATATAAAAAGCAGCGAATTTATCAACCTGGGCCCCCTACTGAGGCTCCAGCATTATAATTGATCAACCTGGGCCTCATTATTATTCTTACTTTCTAAAGAATGATCTTGCCGGTAACCGAATAATCCATACCTTATTCGGAGAAAAGCTATTAAAGGGCACATATTAATTTTCTCTTTTATTATTGCAATGGACAGATGTCCTACTCTAGTACATTAAATGGGTGGCTACAATCTGGAAAAAAAATAAAAAATAAAAGTGCACAACTGAAATAAATTCAATTCATTTCATTTAACTCTTCAATTCATACAGTATATTCAGCTTAATAAGTGTATCTGGTATGACAAATGCATATCCTGAACTTGATGCTTGCACTTTGTTTCCAACTAGAAGAGGTTAGAGCAACGTCCAACCATTTTATTCTATAAAATGTTTACTTTAACGTTTGTATAGTAATATATAGTAATTGTATCAAACTTATATGCGGACATGAAAATTTGATATTAATGGATTTTGAAAGCAACCTGAATTTAGAGCAAAATGTCAATCAGTGAATATATATATATATATATATATATATATATATATATATATATATATATATATATATATATATATATATATATATATATATATCGATCGAGAGAGAGAGAGGTCAGTTTTTCAGCACGTTTTTTAACAAAATTTAATTTCTTCTAGGTCAGTCCAAAATTTTTTAGTTTACTTCTCAAATATCTGTACTCAAGACTCATGATTTTGCTTCATAATTAATTCCTTTTTAAATTGGATTTTGGAATTATTTGGGAGTGAAAGGTTTTGATTTTTATTAATTTCTCTTATCCATTAATGAGAAATTGCAACAAAACACAAATCTCAGAAAGCAAATACAAATCTCAAAAAGCTCTCGTCCTAGAAAAAAAAAAAAAAAAAAATTCAAACTCACTGTATTTGATATCCAATTTTTTCTTTTTTTTTTAGTATTTTGAAAAAAAAAATTCAAAATATTTTTAAAAAATTGGATCTAAGAAGATGACGATCTAAAATTATTTTTTTAGAGACTGAATGCGTTTGAATTTTCGAGAAACTGAACTCTTAGAAATCATTCGTTAACAATTCTAATACCCTGTATTAGCTTCGTAAATTTATGCTTATAATAATTTTAATTTACTTAGTATAGAACAGAATCACAATTGATAGTATTAAATCATTCATAAAAGAAATTAGAGAAATAAATTAAAAAAAAAAGGTAAAGACTTTTCTAAAAAGAAAAATAAGTTTTTAGAAAAGTAAATAATTGACTTGCAAAAATAGAAAAGAAAGTTGAAAAATTAAGAGAATACATAAAGATCTAATAAAATAAAATAAAAAGTGCAAGGATTCAAATTCATGAGATAAAAGAGTCAGAGGACGAAAGGACTAAAAGATATTGTTTGCTAAAAGATGAGGATGGCATAAAGCAAGCTACAACCAGCTCAACACATATTACACAATGCCAATCATATATGCTTCCAAATTCGCATTAGCAAAGCTCATTATACATATTATAAACAAGCAACGTTTACTGGTATAAAACACTATTGCAGCACTCAACCGAGAAACAAAAGGATGTACATAGAATGATGTCCCCGTACATGAATTCAAGGCATCATGGTTCAATCTAACTTCCTGTCTGGTTCGTGATGGCGCTGCACCACGCGAGCAGAAGAGAGTGATGAAATTGCTGATCCAGTCAAGCTCAGCGAGTGCTTGGCCGCACCAGCACTTTTCTTTGCCACCAACCAGACAGTCCATAAAAATCCAATCCAACCTGATTCACACGGTTGTAAGATTCTAAGCAAGAAAGTTTAACCATTAAAACATACAAGGCTTGTAACATCAAACACTAACATGTTACCATACACCTTGCTACGATGATTGTGTTTAAATCAAAATCGTGCACTGACAAATACAATATAATGAGCATGTAAATCAAAACAGTAAACATTCCAACCATCAAGTAACCCCAGCCAAATGCTCATGCATTCAAGCAAAAATGATGAAATGCCGAAGACCCTGACAACCCAACAAACATATGACAACTAACAAGCTTGAATCGAACATATTTAGAATGTGTTGGCTCATTAATTTGGGCTATACTGTACAAAAAGAAATAAGGTGATTTGAACAAGTCTTGATTGTCGATAATCTCAGACCAGTCAATTGAAAATATTACACTGACTGTTCATGGCAAAACGTGTCTTTTTGAACTTACGAACTTACCCATCTTCATCTGTATAACTCTAATTTTTAGTCCCCCCAATACAACCCAAATCAGGCTCTCATGAAAATTAACTAGAAAACTTCAAAGTATATTATTTACCTATATTATCTTTGCTGGAAGAGGAACTGGTGTTAATTCATGATGTAACTGACAGATAAATTTGAATTTGCGTTTAAAGTTTAGAGTTTATAATTCATTGAGTTCAAACTCTGTAATTTGTATAATGTAGGATGTCTATATAAGTGGAAAACATTGAAAAGCTCATATAGTTTACCAGTAGCTATCATAACAGCTACAATTGCTGAAAGTGTCATTGTGGCAATGACAACTGCAGCCACTGATAACGCCCCGATATAAATAGCCGTCACACAAGCCAAAAACAGAGCTAGAAAGCCTCCAGCTGCTGCCAAAGATATGAGAAGAGAGATGACAATGGCATTGAAAGTGGCTGCCAGAAAGAAGAGCATAGAGACAAGTAATCCTGTCAAGGTAAGCAGTCCAATAGTCCCAACCTGAAAAAGTTATACAATCAAGAAAAATTGCAATTTGTAAAGTAATAGGGGATTGCATAATTAAAATGCAGTTAAAGTGAAAACTTAATATGAACAACTTTATAGTTGTTAATGCTTAAAGGTGGAAAAACAGTAATGGACTAATTCAATACAAAACCGCTGCACTTGCCCCATTTTGGTCACTTAACCCTCTTTGCTCAATTGACCCTTTTACTGTCATTTCTGGTACAAAAACTATCTCTTTTTCATATTAGGGGTTCATTCAAACACCAGAGGCTGACTCTAAGTTCACATAAAGCGTAAGCTCCATGTTAATAATATTTATGCTTTCAAGTACAAATGCTTAAATAAACTCAAAATCGATTAACACGTTGCTCTATTGGCATTCAGGTAGACCATTACCATTAGTTTAGTTTAATCGGCAAGAATTTCATATATGCAAATCATTTATTGTCAAAACAGATTATTGCATTCAATTAAATTACTAACTGTCAAAATGAAATCATCAAGAACAACATTCTTCTTTTGGGAAACATACAATTATTGCTACATTTATCCCATTAGTGCATTCATTTATGAGTTGAGATTCTGCTAAACAAGTCTATCGGCAACAATTGGAGAATTTCCAGCAATTCATCAGGAGGTAGCGAAATATATAATAAATCATTTGATTAAACGCAATTAAGCCTACTCACCGAGATTACAAGGAGTGCACGGAGAGCGCTGCCCCGGCGAGTCCAGATCAGAATTTTCCGGCTTGTATTTCTAGTAGCATCTTTAAAACGAGGACCGTTCTCCGAAAAAGAGGCCTTGATCCTCTGAATCGCCGATGACGATGCAGCGGCACTACCAGAATCAGGTGAAAAGATCATAGCCAACATACGGTAAAGCACAGCGGGAACAGTCTCCTTCTCAGGGAGAGATGATTTCATCTTGGTGTTGATCCCATCCCCTTCACGTGGCTCCTCCATTTCAGTATAAGAATTTTGCTACTGGAAAGAGCGAGAAAGTGAAAGTAATTCAAGTCATTCCGATTGTTGAGGGACCAGTAATTAAGATTTTGATGATTTAGTCTGATCTTGATGATTTGTTCCTCTCCTCAGTTAAAGACCATCCAATCATAGGATCCAACGGTTATCTGCTTGTGTTTTGAGTGTTCTCGACTACACTTAATCGTTTTCTTTTGCTTCTTTTCGCAACTGATTTCATTAGATGTCACTATTGTTATTATTACTATTATTTAAGTCGTACACGTGGGCTTATCTGCATTCAAATATGCTTTTCATTCTTTAGCTTCTGCGACGCTCGTTGAGGGACAATTTTCTTAATAATGTTATTTTAATAAATATTTATCAAAGAGGGATGGGTTATAAACAAAATACAGAAATTATATTTTTGTCCGAAATGTTAGAAATTACTGACAAGTGACACAATTTTATCAGCATGTGGAGACCAGGAGGAGGGACAAATTCCAATGGAATCGTTGGTAGAAACAGCGATTTCAAACCTAAAATCGCTATTGTTGTCAGCGATTTTAGGTTTGAAACTGCTATCTCCTCCAGCAGTTTTAATGAGAAAAATTCGCCCCCGTAGCATGCTTCAAAAAAATTTTGCTTCCCTCTCTATATAAATATTATCCGATCATTTTTGTTTTCTTTACAATCAAAAATTATAAGCGCTTGTGCTTCAATTTTTCTTCATGCATTTGCAATTGTTTAAGTAAATAATATATTTATCTAGGACCAAGAATAATTTTTACAGTATTATCGTGCAATGTTAGTAAATATTTATTAATTTTTTATATATAATTATATATGTTCAATTTTATATTAAATGTATAATAATTTTTATTTTATTTAATAAAATGCAGAAATTAATCTAAATGCACAACCAACAAGCTCGAAAAATCACAATTGTATAGCTAATGAAAAAATATGATTTATTAATTCTATCATATTAATTTTTTTTGTATACTGTAGATTTAGACAATCATTAAAAAAATAAAATGAGTAATTTTTGTTGTTATTATGATATATAAATAGTGTAATTACGTTATAATATTTAAATAATATCATTATTAGTTTATTATTTTTTTGTTATTATCAATGTTATTGTTATTTTTGTTATCATCATTGTCGTTGCTGCTTATATTATTATCAATAAATTTATTATTATTATTATTATTATTATTATTATTATTATTATTATGGTTGTTGATGTTATTACTATTATTATTGTTATTGTTATTATTATTGCAATCATAATTGTCTCTATCTTTATTATTATTATTATTATTATTATTATTATTATTATTATTATTATTATTATTATTATGCATAAATATAATAAAAAAAATTTAATAATTATTATTTAAAAATTAAATTATATAAATTATTTAACGAAATATTTTAATATTTTTTCACATATAGGTAATTGAAAGATGTCGATATATACTGACTTTTATTTACACACCAGAGGAGAAATAAGTGTTGGAGCATCAGATTTTCAGTATAATGTATCTGGTCCAAATGCTGTTACAAGGAGAATGAGAGTTAAAAATAAACCGACTCTTCCTGAATTGGTCAATAAAATTCATGTGAAATTGGAATTAGGTATGACGATGTGATTTCTAGAATAATTTACAAAAGTTCAATGTACAATCACGGATCGTTATGTTGGACGTCCGTAGAAATAACGAAAACATAGATGCAATTTATGATAATTTGATGAGATATGATGATTATAACTTGATGGAATTCATTATTGAAGTTGGTGAGGGGGGTGCAGGAGCTAGTCGACCTACTTATGGACAGAGATATCAATATACAAGTGAGGCATTGGAATGAAAAAATATCAAGGCAGGTCATTAGTAAATGTTTAATGAAATCGGTCCTAGTCAGTCTACACAGTTATGTAGTCGTCAAGATATTGAAATGTTCTCTCAATATAATTTTATCGGAGATGCATTGCAAATTTTAAATGAAAGTGCCCAGCCACGATCTTATAGCCACCAAAGAGATGATGTTTTAAGTCATCCAAGACAGTTTGTAACTCGACGGGATGGTGAATTACTTGGAACCCAAGTTAGTGTCAGTTTAGGACAAGCTCAATTACGCCGATCAGTTAGCCAGGTGCCTAATGCAAGGGTGAGTCAACCCAGACGATCAATTAGTCGAAGGGTTGGTGATTTTTTTAGTAAATCACTTTTTAGAAACAGATCGAAAAGTCGTTCTAGTGAGAGAAATTTTGTTGGGGGAGTAGTTATAGAGCCAAGTCATGTTACATAACCCAATAGTCAGCGACGTTTAATTTTCCATGTCTCCGATGCCAGTCAACAGCGTTCTGTTTTCCATGTACCTGATGATAGTCAACGATGATCTATTTCTCATGTTCCACCTGATAGTCAACGCCATTATGTTTTCTACATTCCTGATATCAATCAACAGCCTTTTGTTGAACAGGTTACAGATATAATGCCTAGTCAACATGAGTAATCTTTTAATAGAAGAGATGTAGATTTACTTTGTGATAACATTTTCGGAAACACTGAAAATATGGATGCAAGCGAGGAAACTAGCCATAATGCCAACACTGCAGATTATGGAAATGAATCATCAATGGCTTTGGGAGAGGACGATGATTTTGAAGATGTTCCAATGTACAATGATTATGTATCACATAATGATGATGTAGAGGCTGAAACAATTAACATGATTGCAGATAGTGATGGCGAGTATTCTGATTACAGTGAATATGCCAGTCCATTAGCATCAATACATCCAATAGAGGAGATAGGCGAGGCAAACTTTGTATTCCCATCGGAGCATTACTCAGAAATAGATTTCAATGCAGTCCAAGTTAATATTTCTAAAGATGTTCATTTTATAACTTGGGATGGTGTGTCCAAGTTATTGATAGGCTTGATTTTTCACAATAAGGATGAAGTGAAATATTATGTGAAAAAGTATTCAATAATGAGAAATGTGGATTTCAGAGTTGTTGAATCTAAGCCAAATTATTGGGTTGTGCAATACACATTGGCTGATGATGGATGTAGATAGAGGTTAAGAGTAATCAGAAAAGGAAGTAGTCTTTTTTGAACTGTGACAAGATTCAAGGGACCATATTCATGTCTTACTGCTAATGTATGAATGGATCATCAAAATAACTGGGCTGTCAAATTATTCGCAATTGCATAATGGGCATGGTAAGTAAACAACCAACCCTACCTATTGATGTTATTATTGAGGTTATCAAGCAACAATTTAATTTTAAAGTATCATACCGCAAGGCTTGGTACGTGAAGCTGAGAGCAATAGAGTAAATATTCGGTGATTATGTTGAGTCCTATCAAAGGTTACCAGGATTCTTAATTGCCTTACACACTTATAATCCCGAAATTGTTTATGAGTTTGTGGTTTAACAAACAAAAGACCCTATAGTGAAGCAATTTCAGTGGGTTTTTTGGAGTTTTAAACCTACCATAAATGAATTGGCTCATTGTAAGCCGATTCTATTGATAAATGGTACGTTCTTACTAGAAAATTTCAATAGACACTACTTATTGCAAGCTCAATTAATGGTAACAGCATGTTATTTTCAGTTGCCTTTGCTATTGTTGAGTCTGAAAATAAATCCAATTGGGTTTGGTTTATGTCCATGCTTAGTAAGCATGTCACTCAACGTGTCGGGCTTATAGTAATATCGGATCAACATGTTAGTATAATGGCTGTATTTCAGGATGAAATGGGTGGGTGGAAGGAACCTCTATCCTTTCACAGGTTCTATTTACAGCATTTCATTAACAACTATAACACGCACTACAAAAATACAACAATCAAGAATTTGCTTTACAAGGCTGGTAAGACAAAAAAATTGTAAATTTTTTTAATCAATTATACTACATCAATGTAAACATAATTCTTACTTGTGTAGGTGCACAATTTCAAAGGCGCAAGTTTAAGCAGCTTATGGACAAATCAAAGATCTCGATGAAGATTCATATAATTGGGCAATGAGGATATCAGTAGATCGTTAGACACTGTCCGAGAATGGTGGTTATTGATATTGGCACTTGACAACGAATATTGCTGAGAGTGTTAATAGTTCTCTAAAAGGTGTTTGCATGATACCAATTACTGCAATCATTGAACATGTTTTGGCTCATTTGGTAAAATTTTACAATCAGCGAAGGGACGTGTACATGGCCAAAATGGCACAAGGCTTACGATTCATGCCTCGATGTGTCAAAATAATGACCAAGTGTGCTAACAAGGCTTGAGGAAACATCGTGATGGAATACGATAATCGATATAAAGTATTCAATGTATTATTATGCAGAGCACCTGATATAAATGTTGAGCCCGAAATATATATAGTGAGTCTTTAGAAACGTGAATGCGAGTGCGGTAAGTTTTAAGGTACAAAAATATCTTGTTCACATGCAATTGCATGTTGTATGCATAGGAATCTTGACATGTACCATTTCATAGATAACTGTTATAGTATTGCCAAGGCACTCAAATGTTATGACTGGCAATTCAACCCAATGGGAAACAAAGCATACTGGCCTGAGTATAAAGGGCCTAAATTGGTACCTGGTATGGAGTTACAAAGAAAAAAAGGTCGCCCAAAAACAACCCGTATTCGAAACGAGATGGATAGAGCAGAAAAGGGATTTGTCAATCATTACAGTAAGTGTGGTAATGTCAGACATAATAAAAAAAAACTTGCAGAAGTGATGTTGGATCGTCGAATCAATATTTTAGAGGTGGACAATTGCATAGATAATGTAACTGTTATGTAATATTTAAATTATTAAAGTTTGTTGTCGTGTTTGCCAATTTATTGTATTTTTCATTATCCAACTAAAATATATTTATATAAATAATCGTTAATTAGAACAAAATGGTATTTAACTTAATAACATAATATTAAAATAAAACGCAATGACTCTATAAATTGATAATATAAATATCATATATAATTGCATTAAATAAAAACATAACTAATTAAATTATATTAATGATAAGTAACAGCAAAGTTAAAGCCTTCTACTGCGGTGCGATGTGCTATGTCTATCTATCCGACTATCCGTATCATCAATATTTGGATATTACAGCAATGGCATCACATCACTAAAACCTCCACTGTATAATGGTTGGTGAACAAAAGCCTGAGAACTTGCCAAATTTTGACCACTGAAAAGTTCATTAAAAAAATCATCATGCTCCAATGATTGGCCTGTTTGTGCAAATGGGGACAACTCACATGTAAATGGCGGGCCCGTTTGCTCATAAGGCATAGACTCATATTGCACTGGTGGGCCCGTTTAGGCAAGCACATCATACTGATACTAGTTTGCTGAAGATAAATTGATATTTAAATCAATATTTAATCCTAATGGCCCTGCTTCAAAGTCGTTACTTCTCGATTGGCCCACAGTAGTATGAAATAATTGTTGTTGACTTACTGAAGACAAACTAAAAAAACTAAATGGGTCTTCAGGAAGATAAGACCACTGCATCGGTTCGAAACCTTGGTTAACTTTAGGTGGAATAGATATAGTCTGAACAGTAGAACATCTTTCACCCATTCCTCTCCTACTGCGTATAGATTGACGAGGATCCTAAAAAGGATGGGTTATCGGGGGAATCTGTGCAGTATCAGGAACGGGCTATATGGGATAGTCAGTGGTCCGTCTATCAATTGCACCAACAGCTCCTAATATACCCTCAGATGCCAAACGGATAGCAACTTTTGCATTGGATAATGAACCAATATCGTAGTGCCTGATTTGTTTGGCGTTATCAGCCTACATGCAAATAAATAAACTTGTTAATAAATATCAATTTTATTATTTAAATAATTAAATTAAATCATACCGATACACCAATGAAGGCTCCAATCTGGGTCATCCACCATTTTGTGCGTGATGCAAACCATTACATATACTGTGACCTCAGATGTAAAGGTGCAAGAAGAGGAGGACCCATAACAACGCAATTATGCCAAATATTCTACTCATGAATAAAACACAAAAATTTACCTTCCCAATTTTGGTCTGTATGCCCTCTTAAATCCAACGAATACACTACATCATCGTACTACGGGGGCTGTGGAATTAATTGGTCCATTCCAAATTGCCTTAAACATCCATTAGGGTGGTGCCACTCGATAATATGAAACATACTAGTGGCACAACCAATGTCCCTATCACATTTCCATTAGTACAAAACTATGGTAATAAATGCAGCACATTCTTATAAGGCTCCCAAACCATCTGTAAATAAAAACAAAAATTTCATCATCATATTCTAAGAAAATTTTCTCACTCTGATATTAAATACTAAAATATTATGAAAAATTCTAATTAAACTTGGTTATCACACTGTAAGTCCAAATCGAGCCGGTATTCAAAATATCTTTGTTGTTGCTTTTGCTTAGATCCAATTGGGATCACCACCTGATAAATATCAAGAATTCGCTGTCAGTCATTATATTTAAATGAACAATTTTAAATATTATATATATATATAATTAAAATGGATAAATTTTACCTATATCCATAAGGCATAGACTGATAAAAAATATATGGGTGGACAAATTCAGGCCGAATATGAGGTAGCATTTCCCATGCCCATATGTGTAACAATTGTAGGTAACCACTAAGTGAATTGGCTGTATCTTTGGTTGCACGACATAACTCTCTATACAACCACGTGAGGATAGCAAATCCCCAACTGTACTTCCCTGCAACCTATAAATTCTCTAGCAGTGGCAGCCACATCAAATGAATGTAATTATTTGACTATCCTAGACATAATAAGCCACCAATACACCTAAGAATCCATGCCCGTGCATAACATTGTATCTAGTATTCATTTGCGTCGTCTGGCAAGATATTAAAATTTCTCCCCAACCATGATATTTTTACATTGTGTCCCCTGAATTTAATTTTTGGAGGAACCTGACCCAAAAGACGGCCACACCACATATGCCAATCATGTTATAGATTTCCTATCACAGGACGTCCATCAATGGGCAATCCTGTGAGTACAACAATATCTTGCAATGATATCGTCGCTTCAGCAACGGAAAGGTGAAATGTGTGTGTCTCTGATCGCCATCTCTCAACCAGTGCAGTTATTAAATCAACATTCACATTCATCACACCTATTTGTGATACTCCATAAAATCCTGCTAGTCTTAAATATGAAATTATTCGATCATTAATGTTTCTATAATGACTACTCACGGAGGCTCTGCGTGTTACCAACACATTATGTTCAGTATGTGACAAAATTTCATAAAGTATGATTATTATATACATAATTATATACCTACATTTAAGATATTTTAAGTGAGAAAATTTAATTACCTCTCCGTTCCAAATAGCATCTGCTTTATGTTTGCCTCCAAATGTTAGTAGATCATTTACGATGGGTCCAGGATTAATATATTATTGGTTTCTAAATTGATCCATCTTTTATTATCATATCTGTGAATTCGATAATAAATATTATTTATGCAATGTCAATATCTTGCTCATAAATAATTATTTGTATGTCTATATCAAGCAGTATTTCATATAATAATGCAATTTAATTCACATAAATTAAAAACGAAATAAAAATATCACATGATTATCTATATAAATGTGATTCACAATTTTAAATAAATGATAAAGACTAACACGAGTAATTTTTTACTATGATCGAAATGCATTCCTCTTATAAAATAACTGAAAAAAAAATAACCGAACCTATACATATTCCAATAATAGATAATGCATGCAATGCATTATTATTTTATAATTGCACATCAATTTAAAAATTATAAAAATATTGATAATTAAATGAATATTTTATTTTATCTATATACATAAAAAAAATTTAATAAATTAATTTCAATATTTAAATTTATTACACATTTGACATTTTTTTCGCATCACAATTTTAATTAACAAATTATAGCTACAAACTATATTTTAAAACAACTGCATACATAAAATTATCATGACTAATACAATTCATTTTTTTAACTTTATTGATATTTTCATATAAATTAATAATTAATCACCAAAATATAGAATTACTTGCCTTTTTTCGCAAAATTCCGGATTTGCCAATATTTACATAAATATTTATAATATATTCAAATTTCAAATGTAATACAGATCTGACCTTATTATTTCACGCTTCGCTGTTTAATTAACTGATTATAGCTGCAAATTAAACATTGCCACAGTTAAAAATTGTGTTAAATTAATATTATAAAATACTAATCTAAATTTTTTAACACACCTAATACAATTAATTTTTATAAATACAATGAATTTTAATTAATCAGATAATTATACCATATATATATATATTTTTTTTTTGAAATTATTGAATAACTTGCTTTTTTCGAATATAAATAAATTAACATAAATATAACACAGGTCAATAATAAAATAACAACATTACAATTAAATTTTAATTTTAATCATACAACTAATTATTAAAATTAAAAATCAATTTATTCACCTTCATTTTTAACCTCCGATATAAAATTAACAACATAATGTAATTAAAATAAAATATTATAAAAAATATTCGTATTAAATATTTTTCAATTACAAATAATAACCAAATAAATATAATTACCCTACTTAATCTTTATTATTGAGATTTTTAAATTTAACTCCAATATAAACTAATTTTACTTACAATTATCTACCAATTAATTATTAAAATAAACAAAAACTACATCTCGATGTCTAAGTTATTAATGTAAAATATTAACAATTTTTAATACATAATCATTTTTTACAACAACATTATAATTCTAAACTATAACAACAAATAATTAAAAACAATGGACGAAAAAAACTTACTTGGAATTATAGAACAAGAGAGTTGGGAGAACAATAAAATATTGGCATTTGAAGATCGGCAAATGTGGATTTCAAACGGCAATTGCCCTTATAAAAAGGCTTGAAGGTTTTGTATCTCTCTGGGGTCAACATGACATGACCAGATATAGGTAGTTTTTCAGAACTTTGTAGCGTCACATGGACGAAGGGAAACTTTTTTTGCACGTCTGAAATCATTACAGACTGCGGCGATTTTAGTCCTGAAATCGCTACAGTCTGCAGCAGTTTCAAACGCTGCAGACTTTGTGTTCCCTTTGCGCCGACTAACCGATTATGACGAAATCACACTACTTGTCAGCGGTTTCGGAAAAAGCTCCAATTTTGTAATTTCTTTCTGATCCACCATATTTTGGTAAATAGTTATTAAAATAAAATTATTAAAAAAATTGTCCCGCTCATTAAAGAGTAATAATAATAATTATAACTTTTTTATGTTTAATTCTTAAACCCTAATCAATTAAAAACATCACCAAATTTTCAATTATTTATTTAAAAACAGACATCAAATCAAATATTATTAAACAACCAAACCATATTACATGAATAAATTAGAGAAAAGATACATTCTCAAATCTAAACATTATATTCATTAAAATTGTTAAATTTAAATTCAACATGGGTGTTTTAGAAAGTAAAACGATTCAATATTATTTTTTTAAAGCACAGAAAAGGTGTGTTTTTCTTTTATTTTTTAATACAAAGGTGCAAGACACCTTTAAGACAATTTGATCACAAGCGTGTCAGTGACATGTCCAAGAGCTTACCTGTAATACAGCTTTTCTCATGCACATTTTCATATTAATCAATGGCATTCTTTATTACGTAATGCCACTTATTCACTTGCATACAGACTTAAACTACATAATAAAGTCCTTGTATATAATAAACGATTTAGAAAAATTATGAATAGTTTGCGATATAAGATTTTTATTACATGTAAATATGTATAGGACCAAAAATTTATAGTCAATTAACAAGATATAACATTGTTAACGTGAATAGACTAAAACATGTTGTACTTTTTAACTAATTCAAGCAGTAGGTCTCACAAGTTGCATGCCAATTTGTATATGCCTAAAAATTTTCAGTCAATTAACAAGAAATTGCATCGTTAATAAAAATAGACTCACACATGTTATATTTCTTAACTGATTCAAGCAGTAAGTCACACAAGTTACCGGCATAGTGAAGAGTTGACACGTGAATGATGTTTGAAAAATAAATTTATTTTGAGACCTAAATAGGAGAATTTCACACAGAAAAATAATAGATGTCACTGAAAATACCTCATCATATAAGTGGTACAAGTATCATTGAACTTCAAATCACCAAAATATCTTAAGTGCCAAGTGCTTTATTTTGACTCCATTATTTATGGTTCACTTATGGGTGTTCATAGTTTGGAGATTGGGTATAATAACATAAATCATTTAAAGATAATTGAGTGATTAACAAAGGATTCATTATTCTGGATTAAAAGTGGGAAGTTTATCAAATTTGAATAAGATAAAATTTTGTGAATGGAGTAAATTATAAGATAATTGAAACAGCTAACTTTTTTGATACTTAGGTAGTGATGATAAACAAAAAAAAAAAAAAGGGAAGATGATGAAAATAGAAATAGGCCTAAAGCCCATATAGAGAAATGTGCAAAGGCCTCATAAGAAGCCTCTTACCTAAGTCTATATGGAGCGCCCTCTTAAGGGGATTTGATCAATTATGCAAGTCTTAGGGATGTGCATTGACAATCGAACCGGAATGATCTGGCATCCAAATTTTATGAATATTGATACCAACCGAATTAATAAATCGGTTTAACTGTCTGATATTAGCTGGGTATATAGCTCAATAAAGGCCTTTGTAAACCGACCAAAGGTTAGAATTAACCGTACTCTCTAATCGAGCAACAGTTCGGTAGAGAACGCATTCCGAAAATAGCTCCGCCACAATATACAGACAGTTATCACTATCCTACGTTTCTTTCGAGAATTATCGAAAATGGGTTAGTGGTCAAAAATGACGAAAAATTTATCTCATTATCTCCTGCAAACGTGCTAATTCTTCCTATAAAAAGCTGAATAACAGGTATGAAAGACTAACTTACCTTCTTTGCTAAAAATTCTTATTCTCTTACACAGAAATCTTAACTTGACCGTCTGAGACTCTCTTGTCGGAAATCCACTGGTCTTTGTTTATTTTTTGCAGGTGATCGCAATGAACTTATTGTGCATTTTACCTATCATCAAATATTAACATCCAAACCGATCATTGTCACAAATTGGGCTCGAACCCATCTAATCCGATTATTTCAAGTCCCAATCCAAAATACTCTGTTCAACCCGAATTTAGAATCGAGATGAAAAAAAAACACTTAAAATATATGCAGCTTAAATATCAAGATAAAAAAACCAAAAAATATATTCACAATTATTTAGTATCAAGATCAGATAAATCCAAAAGAATATTTATCATCAAGATCAAAATATACAATTAGTATACAACTAGTAGATTGTTACTAGAAACAAATTCAAGAGCCTCAAATTTGGTGTTCAAGAGTATATCTTATGAATCTACTCTTCCACCATCAAATTCTGGACCACCCGATATTCGCCCTCCTCCATCCATCCTCATTAAGATACCAACAACGGCAAGTCAAGCAAGAGAGATTGAGAGAGAGATGGAAACAAAAAGAGAGATGGAAGTAGAGAGAGAGATGTAAGCAAAGAGAAATAAAAATAGAGAGACGGAGACTGAGTGAAAAAAATTCGCATATATATACATATATTTTTTGTCAAGTTGGGTTGGGAAAGATTTTAACCACTTCTTGACCCAAATAATTCTAACAACCTTATCCGAATGCGATTTTTGGGTTGAGTTCTTCGGATCGGATTTTGCACACCCATAGCAAGCCCAATTTTAAGAACAAATGGGACTGGGCCTGAACTAATTAGATAAGGATTAGGTTTGAGTATATATGCATTCTTATAAGTGGCCAAAAACCCTAAGCAAGAAACTAGTTAATTAGTTTCCTTTTTCTTTTCTTTTGTTTTTTTTTTCTGTTTAAGTTGAATTCTTTTACCCATCTTTCCTACCTCTTAAAGAGTTATTTTGCTTAGTTCCTAATGTGAATACTGTGGAGGTATTTTATATTTGTATACTATGGTTTTGCAGCTAGATTGGTTTTCCTGGGGCTGTTATTTTCTTGATTTAATTATAGTTCACAAATAATTAAATCAAGAAAATTGTCAATTAGAGCGTTGATTTTAATTATGCATAACAAAAATCTGTTAAAGAGGGAATCGACTAGGGTTCGGTATTACCGTTAGAACCCGATTTAGTGTTCTTGATACTGTGCTTGTTTATTTGGTTTTTTCCAAGTTCCGGACCTCTATATTTATCGTTATATGAGATTTAAGAATGCTAGTTAAAGTTTTTAAGCGTTAAAATTTCCGTATGAACAGTACAAAACAGAATTTTCTGATAGGGTTTTTTGTCTGTCAAGTTAATAGTGACTTGATTGGCTCAAAAAGTTAATTTTATTTTAGTTGATAAAATTTATTATAAGACATTAATATTAATGATCATGATTGCTAAAACTTATGCCAAACTCGTTCTAATAGGTTTTGGCACAGTCCAAATAGAAATAGGGTTTCTAGTCAAATTTGCTAGAAATTATTTTGTGACGAATCATTATTAGAATATAATTATAGTGAACATAAATAAAATTAACCGACACAGATAGGTGGAAAAGAAAAACCAAGTATAGTTAAATTATACAAAAGGAGCATGATGATCTACATTCTTTCTTGATGAAACAAAATTACAAAATAGAAATCACATTATTTGATGTGAAAGGGCACTACTCAAACACAGTGAAATCAAGTAGAGAGGGTTCCATCTAACTAAGAAACGACCAAGAAATCACACAAACTAACACATCTAAAACAGCTACTCTACTAATTTCCTTTCTAATTGATAAAGGAAACTGAAACAAGTACAATATGACTTAGTAGTTCCAAGCTTGAGCATGTTGAAAATGGTGGAATTCATTGCCAGAGTTGCAGCTCCAACACTTGCTGTTCAACATATGGAAACTATGTTCTCTAGGTATTGTCAAAGGCCTGCTTGATCTGCATAAAATGATACAATGACGGTATTCTATTCTCATTACGAAACTTGGTATTACAATTAATTATCATTTCTGAACCATTTTTAATGTTACAAAGCATGGAATTGCACGTCATGTTATTTTTATTTATAATTTACCATTTGAATACAATCTAAAGTAGACCTTTCACGCTGTTTGGTGGTTAAATATTATTGAAGAATAATAATACAAGGAAGCCAAAAAGAGCTCCCAGAAACCAGAATAGCCAAGAAAAAAATAATTCTTATATTATCTTATCTTCATATATTTTGAACAAAAAAAAAAATTATCTAGCATCCACTTCTTCTTTTTTTTTTTTATATAACTCTTTGATATCCCATCAAATTTCTTTAAACTGATCAAATCGATTAATTTAGAGTCGAAAATTGTCTATCCATAATTACAGAAAATTTTTCCAACGACATACGCTCTATATAAAAAAATAAAAATTAAATATGTGTAACATCGCTTACAAATTCCATTACTACTCGGACCAACAACTATTTAATATATTCAATGCTTTCTAATAAATGATTAAAACAGAAAATTCCTGAGTATCATATGTGATATCCAAATGTCGACTTTTGACCTAATTCTAGATTATCATATGTGATGTCCAAATAAATAAATTAATTAATTAAAGGGCAATCTATTTTACCTTTGTGGAAGGAAAGGTCTATCAAAGAAAGGCATCAACTGAGCTCTTGGCACCATCTGTATCCTTATCATTCTAATGTCCTCCTCTTCTATGATCTGCTCCCAAATTCCATATGATTAAGATCTTTTCTTGTACATATACATATATTAATTATATAAAAAAGTACCTTATGAATCTTCTCAATTTGTTTCTTCTGTAGCTCATTGAGATATAGCTTAGTTGCAACCTACATATATCAATTCATAGTTCAAGTATAATAAGCGGGAAAAACTTAGCAATCAAACCAAATTAAATATCAGCCTACTCACAGAATAGTTGAACATTGCTCGTTTGTAAGCTCTTTGTTCAGTGTGGAGTTTGAATTCTTGCGGCTTAGCGTTTTCCTTGGCAGCAGGTTTTGGGATGTTCTAGTAAATTTATATTTATATGCCAAAGAGTTAATTTATATCAATGCAAAGAGAGAATTAAACCTTTATTAATAGAGAGTTCAATACCTTGGATTTGTCATAGAGTTTCTCCTTCACTTCATCTTTTGGCTGTCACAAATATATTTAAACATTTATTAAAATTTTCTGTATTCCTAATAATGTTTTATTGAGGCCAATGAATCTTGTAGCACATATCTTGTTCACTATTTAACTAAGTAAATATTACAAAAATTAATTAACACATTTTTATAAAAGTGATATTTTTTTTATTTTTTTTCATGATTATTTATGCATGTGTATGTGTGGACCATTCAATTTTGAAAAATAAACTTTTTATATATCTCAAAAATTTCTTGCACGGAAGACATGGCACTTAATTAGTTAAGAAACAAAGTCTCAATAAGTAAGTAAAAGAAATAAGAAAATGAAAAGATTGACGGAACAGGTCAGCAATTGTCACTATTATAATGAGTTACAATAATATAGTTTGATATGACATGTTATAGTATTTTAATTATTAATTAATATATTTAAAAATATGATATGATAAATTATAATATAGTTCAATAAAAAATTAAAATAAAATATTTTTAGTAAAAGAAAAATGTATTGAGATCATAATAGAATTTTTTAAAATTAGATAAGGACCATAAAGAAATAAAAATATAAAAATTATAACTGATATAAGAATTTAGTAAAAATTAAACCATAAAATAGCGATCAAATATCATATCCATGAGCTGAAAATATTTCCAAAGAACCAATAGAGAAATACAATATTATACCATCTTTAACTCTGATCCAAACATGAGTTATTTTCCCGCATTTATTTTTACTTAAATTGCGTATCATATATAGTTATAATTTTCTTCACAAGCCCTTATAAAGTCGATTTTGATGCCACTTAACCTCTTTTGTGCTAACGTAGTAATCGAATGCTAACTTGGAGCCAACACATGTCAACTTCAAGTTAGTTCCACATTAGTAATAAAGAATTATGCGAAACATAACCTAATTTATAGAGGCCTAGTAAGAAAACTAGAAAAATTAAAATGAGGAGTCCAAGTAACAAGGATGACAATTTTATGTACGATACACGAATGCACCTTGCACTGCGTATCGTTTAATCAGCAGTGTATAAGTAATCGGATAATCCGCAACGCGCAGTACATCAGACCACGGCATGGGATTACAATCGGCATGAATGTCATTTTCTGGAAACATGTATAATAGAATATAGTAGCTATGGTTGTGGTGGTAATGGAATGATTTATCTCACCATTACTCTAGCAGTAGTGCTCCATGGAATAGCAGACCGTGAGCTAGCCTTTACAAGCTTTGAAAAAGAGAAAAATAATACATTTAGCACGCTATAAATCCCATTACTTACTGCCCTAGAAAATGCTAAAAAAATAAGAATAAGAATAAGAAACCTTAAGTGCAGATTTAGTGTGTGCTTTCTCCATATTGATAAATAATTAAGACTCATGGGTTGGATTAAGTCGGTGAAACTCAAGTGAATTGATAGAGTGAATTGAAAATCAAAGTTGGGAGATTTGTAACTTTCTAAATTCATTCTGTTGCAACATCACCAGCATGTTCATGTTCTTTTTCATCAAACTTTCTGATTAAATCTCCCTCTGATCGATCCATCATGTTCCTTCATTTCTCCTCTTGCTATTAATTAATTAATTAATCAATATAATTAATTTCATGTTCCCTATTAACTAATCAATAAGCTGACTTTGCTAAAGACATTGTGATCATTATTAACTGTTTTTGTTAATCAGTCCTGTCATAATTAACCATTAATTCAACCCCTTTATTAGGTGCTATTATTAGTGCCTTTCATTTTTCTTTCTTGTTTCTGGGTCAAACTCAAAGCCAGTCTATGCCCATGTTCTGAGATTTTGTCCTCAGTTCTGTACTTTACGAAGTATTAATCTTACGGCTATTTTTTTTTTCTTTCTTTCTTTGCAACTTCAATCCCAAATTAATCTTTTGATTTAATTATATAACAAGTGAAATTCATTGTTATTTTGATCCATTTCATCAGTGTATATATATATATATTGTTTCGACATTTGCAGGAACACGTCTCAATGTTCAATTATATTTCAGTTTAAATGGAAAGGCACATTTTGGGATTTTGGAATTTCTGAATTTTAATGTTATTGTAAATTAAATTCTTATAATTTTAAAAGTTGATATTGAGTTTTTATACTTTTCAATTCAATAACCTTAAATCCAATTTAGATAAAATTGACGGAATTGTAAAGTACTTTTTGTTACTATCATCGGAGATCAACGTATAAACTTCCAAAATGCAAAAAGAAATTAAAGAAATATACGAGCTTTTCAAACATGTAAAAGGTTATGAGTTGACTTTATTTTCAATTTTTTTAATCATGGAAGGATTTTACAATCGTTTTAAGTTGATTTTACGTGAAATTAATAAAGCGTGTATTTTGGTTCTATCAATTCAATTTAAATTGAATCTAATGTTAATAATTGTACGGTATAAAGATTTAATTTCAATTTTTTAAAGTATAAAAATCTAATGTAAAAATAAAACATTTAAAGTCAGAAACTTTAAAATTTATTTTTCCAATCTTGAACTATTTTTCTTATAATTTAATCCATGATGGTAACAAGGCATTGCAATTAACCCGTCTCTTTAATTTTCATCCAAGAATGGTAGAATTATGGGTTCATTTTATCCATAATTATTGGACTTATATTCTCATAATAATTTGATCATAAAAATAATTTATCTTAAAAAAATATTATAACTTTTAAAATATTATAATTAAAATAACTTTAACCGGATAATCATTAATATGATATTTACATGTATTTTTTAAAATATTTCAAATTAAGTATAATATTTCATAAATTGAGATACTGTAAGTACACGTTACAAGTAAATTAAATCTACTTTACTATCAGTGACCATACAATAATTAAACACAGCAATGAAATAATTGGATATAAGAGTATTGATAAGATAGTGTGAGAAACTAATAACTTAAGCAACTCGGTTGAGTTGTCTTATGTGTCTGAATAAAGATTTGCAGCATTCTTGCTTTTGTTACTTTCCTTACAGGTAATGAATGTTTAAAAAAAAAAACAAAAGTGAAAAAAGTAAAGTTGAGGTTGTTACTTGTTAACCACCCACTTTCAATTGTTTCTTGTTAAAGCCGTTATATACCAAAGAAAGAAAAATTAATTAACATTAATTTAGTTTCAAACATAAAAACCCAAGTTAAGGATTAATTATTTGGCTTATTAAGGGTAAGAGGCATGTCATACAGTTAGTTAGGTCACGAATGGAAAATTAACCTACTAATTCATAACAGGTCGTATCAGTTCATTGCTTTTGATTCAAGTTTTTAGGGATTACAAAAACAAAAATTGTTGACCAATTATAATTATATACAGAATTTTAATCCAACCTATTCATTAGAACTATCAAAATTTGATCTGACCTATAAATTCAATCCGTGATCCACATCCAAATATGATTCAATTTAGGAACAATTTAAACATGACCCAACAATTTTGATAATCCGTGGAGCAAGATGGATTGGTCCGACTTGGGAATCCGATTCGTATGACTCATATCCAAACCCGATCCAATTCATGAACAATTTTTAAATATTATATTATGAAGCGTGCCGAACCCCTTAGACATCTGGTGTACTCCCAGAAACCCATTTTTAAGGCTCAAGATCGGATCAAGACTCATTTAATTCATGAAGATCAATCGTTTCGCAATGGATAGGGATTCAACCCAATCCGCGATACCTTGAGCCTCAAAAAGGCATAAGACAACATCTCGGGATATTTCTATTCATTTGCTGGTGACTAACCTACAAGGTGTCTGCTGAGCATTACAAGGCTGGTATTATAGAGTCGTCACCCAATAAAATATTAAAAAAGTGAATTCTTAACTTAAGAAGCCAAAACCATAAATAGTTCGAACTTCACTCTTATTTACATAGTTGATTGATAATTATATAAATGACTATGGTTAATTATTTCAATCCTCTTTCCACATATTACGAGGTAAAGAATTAAATAACATACTACAAGCACATAGAAAGCAATAAATTGTACAATTATTTGAATCAATTATACATAAATAGTGAAATTTATTAATTTCATTTGGATGAAGATATTGGTCCTTGCATGCATGCTTCCAAAAAGCCAAAGATTGGAATGTATTTTGGATAAAAAAATAAGGGCATTGGCCCATGTAGCTTTTGAAAAAGAATCGTATTAGTCAATTTTAAGGTAAAAGATCATTTTATATTAAAGAAATAAATCCTTAATTTACATATTATTTTATGAGTGAAAATTAGGAAATTAGTCCCTTTTATTATGAAAAAATCCCACTCAAACGGGTATAAAATTATTTAATGAGTTTTTTAGTTAATCATGCAAGAATAATTTGACAAAATAATATAAAAATAATAATAAAGCAATAAAAAAATATGCATAAATCGGTCTATTAATCATTTTGGGAACTTTGGTTTCCCATGCATATTTTATAAAAATTTACGTGACTTTTGAGGCTGAAAGATGGACATTGGTCCGTTTTTATAAGATATTGATTAATTAAGTAGAAAAACGCTTCACCTTTTGCCTCCCAAATGCTTTTGGCAACCTGGCCATACAATGGGTTAATCTAAGTAAAGGTAAATTCCAAAGCAAAGTCTTGCTAATTCTGTTTTCTGCTCCAGCTTGAACCTTATGGCTAGAAAGAAATCTAAGAGTTTTTTAAGGTGTTTTTATGCCGAATGTACAAATTTTCTATTTAGTGTTAGCAAGGGCAAATTTTTGGATTGAATCCAATAATGAACTGAACATTTTATATAATCATCCATTGCTAATAGCTGGTGATGATGTGCGAACTTACTCCTTTCGGTCACTTGTCAGTACTTCAATCACTCAACCTCATTCTTGGTCTCCACCTCCTTCTTCCTACCTAAAATAGAACACTGATGGGCCTTCGCATGGGAAATCGGGTCCCTCCGGTATTGGTGGTGTATTGAGAAACTCAGATGGTACCTTTGTCTGTGTTTTCTCTTGTAATATGAAAATTATGGAGTCAAATGAAGTGGAATTGAGCGTGGTGGACAAGGCTATCTCAGTATCCTTCGATTTTCTCCTTAGGCGTAATGCATCGGTGATATTTGAGCTAAACTCTACAAATGTGGTTGCTTGGCTATCAAAACTTATGGAAGCTAGACCTTCGAAGTTTGTAGCGATATTCAATGATATTGAAAACAAACTAGCCTTCCTTAATTCTCATTCTTTCTAACAGAAAACCCGTTCTTGTAATCAGGTAGCTGATATTTTGGCAAAGTCTGAGGTTGATAGGCGTCAAGATTTTATCGCTTGGTTATAATTTGATTATGTCTGGCAACTATAATTTGTGATCTGTCATCTGAACTGGTCATCCCATCAGTAGGAAATGTGTTTAATTGGGGATTCCCTTTTGGAACTGAGGATCTCAATAGAGAAGGATATGTTTTGCTGGTTGTTCATTCTGATAGAAGGAAATGGTTTCCCTTGATTCGGAGATGGTTTATCTTGTTGTAATTATGAGCTTATATGGGAGAAAAAGCTAATTTAGTGTACCGGCTGATGGGGTATCATAGTCCTTTTATTGGACATTAGCTTCGTTCCTTCATGGGAATGGTGCACTTTCGTATATTGGCTGTTGTTTCTCTGTTTTCGGCCTCTGTTTAGTTTGGGTTTGTTATTCTCCTTTTATTTGGAGGCTGGTTACTTTTGGTCTAGTTCATTGGTTTTGTTTTGTTTGGAATTGTTATTGGCTCCACAATTTGCAGTTTATCTTGAAGCCTATGGAATTTGCTAACTGTTATCCTCTCTAATTTTAATAAATTCTTGGCCTATAAAAAAAAGTAAAAAAACTTTTAGTGTGAATTTTTCTTTATCATGCCAAAATGCCTTTTTTACTAACTATTACAGAATATTATGCGAAAATAAAGCGAATAATAAAATACAAGAAATAAATGAATAAATAATCAAGTAAATCTAAAAAATCGATATTGAGTCAAATGGGCTCAATCTCTAACTCCCAATTTGCCATGCAAACTCATAACGCATTTTACCCAAAATAAAATCAAAATAGAATAACATTAGTTAGACAATAAATCTTAATTTTAAAAGAGAGAAAATTAGATAAGATTGCAAAATTAACAGGCTAAAAAAATAAAAGAAAAAGAAATAAGAGAAAAAACAAGATAAGAAATTAAAATAAAATAAAACACATAAAAGCCAAAGGAAAAGGGCAAGGAGTGAGTCACGGACTCAATCCGGGGGTGACTCACTCCGAAGGTAAGGGGCAAGTCATGGCGCTGGAAAGTGAGTCATGGCCTTGAGTGGGTCGAGTCAAGCCCATTCAAGTGAGTCACGGTCCATTTTAGCACGAGTCATGGGACTCGCTCATGACTCAAGGCAGTGAGTTACATCTGGAATGTCCGGTGGCTACTTGAACAATGTCATCATAACCAAAATTTAAACTTCCAAATTACCTTCCAAAGCCTCAAAACACATGAAAACACTTCTAAACTTCATAAAACCAACTCATATGCTCAAAACAACTTTAAAAATACAAAATTACATAAATTACACCAAAACACCATGCGATAAAAATATGCTTTGGTGAGAGAAAGTCACAACCAACAAGCATCAAACATATCTAAATTCACATACAAATAAGATATCAATGCATAAAACACAATATTACACACAAATATACTTATAGAGCATTATTAGCACAAGAATATCAAGGATCACTCATTATACAGAGAAGAAATAAGAAAAGCAGAGCATGGAGAATGTAAAAAAAAAAAAAACTCAAAACTATAATTTACAAGAACAAAAGTCTTAAATCTATACAAGAGTTATGAGTTTCTCTTATATTACCTTCAATGAAGCTATCTCAACAATCTAGTGAGAGCAACCCCTTTTTCCCTTTCCCGCTTCTTTCATTTTAACCAAAACCAGATGAAAACAGAGAGCGTTTTTCCTTGCTTTATCTCTTTAGATTTTTTGGTGTTTTTTCAAAGGAATTTGTTACTCTCATTTAAGAGAAATCATTGCCTTTAAATGCCTTGGATTAGGACTAAAAAAGGATAAATATTTTTATCTTAAGAATAATCCTCTATTTTGCAGAAAATCTGGAGTTTTAACAAAAAAAAACCCAATCACGACCTTGACTCAAGTGTGGGCTCCACGGAAAAGTCCAAAAAATCCACTTACGAGCAAAAAAGGGTAAGTCACGACCATGAGTCAAGCCCGACTCAAATCACGGTCAAATGGGAAGGGAAAGTGAGTCACTCCTGCAGGCTATGACTTAGAAATGAGTCACAGTTTTGACCCGGTGTTCAAGGTCGTGACTTATTTCTGAGTCAGTCCATGGCCTGCAGATGTGCTTATTTCACCCATTCCAGAAAGAAAAACACATGAATGTTAATAAATCACCTTTTTTTTTACTTTAAAAACTTGTGATGGAATATTTTCAAAAATCTAGTGCTAAAGCGAAATAAAGTGCGACTACTTCTTGATTGTTTCTAAAATAGCATTATCCTCGTTAGTTAACCGTAACAGATGCTAACTCAGGCCCAGTGTCTATATGTATCACAAGTTTCTCTTAATTGTATTCTTAACATTTTATTTTTCTTTTAAATCTAGATCCTTATAGATTTAAGATCTTATATTTTCTTAGCAACTAGTGCTTTTAGGCTCTAATACCAACTATCACAAATGGAAATACGGAATAAGAGAAGATATATCAGAAAAAGAAAAAACTTTTAGTTCTTTTAGTTTTCTTTAAATTTATATTTATTTTAAGAAATTATTCAATTTAAAACCTAATAAATTCGTTTTTAAAAACATTCTTTCTTTCACATTTTCTTCAGCATACCATATAGGAAATAAAATTGAAAACTAAAGTTATAATTAAGCAGGAATTAGATTTTCAGATCTATATACCTTGTAGATTCTTCTATTCTGAGTCCAACACGCTTCCTTTTCTACTGCTGAATCTAGTAATCAATGACTTTTTATTACTATTTACCCTTAGACTGGGATGTTCTAGATTGATCCGAGTGCTTCCTCTTCAATACCCTTTGCCTTTAAACTCTAAACACGGCCTAGTAATATTAGATGCACAACTGAAAAGTCATTCGGTATATGTGTATCAAAGCTTCATCACCAAGCTCAATAAAGATTTTTATTGATATGCTGAATGGGACAGTGGCATTGCCAAGTCTGATCAATGGGTGGTACATGGCTTCAATTTTTCAATTGGTGGCCTCATCTTCCGACACTACAAGAAAATCTGAAAATAGCGACGGAAATGATTTCGTTGCTAAATTAGCAACGGAAAGCCAATTTCGTTGCTATTTAGCAACGGAAAATAATTTCCGTTGCTAAAATTGGTTAAATTTTGTATATTTAGCAACGGAAATATTTTTGGTTATCTTCCGTTGCTAAAAGTGGAGGGAATTTTTGGCGCCAAAATTCAGCAACGAAAATTAGCAACGGAATCACTATTCCGTTGCTAATTAAGGCGCCAATAGATGGCGGAAAAAAATTGGAACGAAAAATAGCAACGGAATATTTTTTCCGTTGCTATTTTAGCAACGGAACATAATTCGGTTGCTAAATAGCAACGGAATTTTTTTCGGTTGCTATTTTAGAATTCCGTTGCTAAATAGCAACCGAAATAGAATTCCGTTGCTAAATAGCAACCGAATTTATTTCGGTTGCTAAAATTGCAACGGAATTTCATTTCCGTTGCTAAATTTTGTATATGAATACATATGGATATGTATATATATGTATATACACACATATACATACATATGCATATGTATATGTATACATACATATGTATATGTATGTATATATATGTGCATATATACACATACATATGCATATACAAATATACATACATACATGCATACATCCATGTATGTATCTATATACATACTTATACATATAAATATGTATTTATGTATATATATGTATGTACATATATACATATGCATATACATATTCATATATATATATCCGTATGTGCTTGTATGTGCACACATACATACATACATATGGATATGTATGTACATACATATGTATACATATGGATATGTATATATATGTATGTACATATATATAAATACATGTACATATGTATGTATGCATAAATACATGTATATGTATGTGCATATATACACATACATGTACATATGTATGTATGCATAAATGCATGTGTATGTATGTGCATATATTAAAATGTGATATAACATTAGTGAATTTTTCTCTAATATTAAAATGTGTTAAATTCTTCTCTTCTAATTATTAAAATGTGATATAACATTAGTGAATATTATCTTTAAGTTTTTGATTTTATAATTTAAACTAAAATATATTTTATTAATAAATAAGGAATTAAAGTAAATAAATATATATAATAAAAAGAAAAGAAGAGAACATATATATATATATATATATATATATAGATATTTTGGGGGGAAAGTTTTCTTGAAGTCCCATGAAATGTCTAATATCAAAAAAAAAGGAGAAGAGAAGAGTGGATCGGGAAAAGAAGCAGGGGAGATCGGAGGAAGGAGCGCCGATTAACGATGCAGGCTACTGGCCCACCGCTGTTCGCTCCAGTTGCTGGCCACTAGCGGAACACCAGTCCGTCTGCTAACGTCGTCACAGTGTCCCCTTTACGTTTGCCGTTCTTCTCTCCATCTGCCTTAGCTTTTTCCCTTTTCTCCGGCGAAGTGAGGGGGCTGACGGAGACACAAATAAGGCCGGTGAGTTCCCCTCAGCGAGGAGTTCCTTTTCGCCATCCTCCTCTCCCTTCCCATCGCCGGTAACGTAGAGATCGGAGAAAGAAAGTCTCCGACGGTTTTTGTTAGATCCTGGCCATGAACGGAGTCCTTTGAGCGCGTGACCACTGCCGGTGGACTCCCCTCAACGTCATCCAACTCCTGGTGGTTTTGGTCTTGCACCGGTGAGGCTCCGGTCACCAGTCCGGCGAAGTTCCAGCGCTTGTCCGGCGAGCACAATAATGGACAGAATTCATGGAGTTTCTACTAAAGATAAGTAATCATCCTTAAGCGATCTGGCAAGGTATTCCTAATTTTGAAGTTCAAATTTACAATTTGTTTTCGCTTTTTCGTTTTTTATTGATAATATTAGTGTCTTTCCGATTCTTTTGGTGATTAGATATGTTTTTAGGTATTGTGTGTCTTTTTGGAGTGGTTTCTACTTAGGATCTCCTCGTTTAGTGCTTGATTAATTGATACTTAAAGGTCTGAAGATTAAAGAATTGTTCAATTTTTTACTCGGTGAGGAGTGCTAGAAGCTGGATTAGCTTTTGAGGAAAATTTTGATTTCCACGTTAATTTCATGGACAATGCTCCTTTTATGAGTTTTGAAACAAAAGTGAACTGATGGGAAATTTTGTTTACAACAGGGTACCTTTGCTTCAGAGCATATTAACTCTTTGCATTCTGTGAATGTCATGCTCGTGTCTGATAATGGCTGTGGAAACGTTCTTGGGGATAAATTGATTTTCTGGATGAGTTTTGTGTAGGGTTCATTATTGTGTTGCTGGCTATGTCTTGATTTTGGTGACTGATTGTTATTGAGATGAGGAATTATGAAGCATGTGTTCCTGATATAAAATTTTATTCACTCTTTTTTCTTATTTTTGAGTTAGAGATCGAGTTGCCCTATGGACTGATATTGTGAAGACTGGAACTCTTGTGTGTATTAGTGAAATGTTGTGACTTTAAAGAATAAAAAAGAGAATCTTGCTCTAAATTATTATGTTGATGATGATGAATGAGTTTATAGCTTAGACTTCATAATATATGGTCTTATCTCCCTTTACTATGACCAGATAATTTTCTACGCAATGTTTCATGATATAACATTAGATGATTTACATAATGCTAATTACATAACATATGAAGCATATAATGTATTTAAACACATTAAACATTTTTAGTGATTACTGCATGGGGATAATGGCAGCATTATACCTTGATTGGAACATTGTAAGTTCTTCAATTGACTACATATTCTGAATTAAGAAAGTTGTAATAGCTAAATGAATATTAAAATCTTTGTGATTTTACTCATTATGCTGAAAAAAAACAAATCGAGTACCATTCTTGGGTTGATACTTGTATCTCCTTTATGCAAAGCACCTTCTTGGACTGAATTGTTTTATAACAAGGTTTCTTTTCCTGGATGCTGTTCTTATTTTCGTCGCACGTTGGCAGATTTTTGTATTTCGTCACACAATGGATCTATAACTCACCAGTCCATTCTGATCCAGAGGCAAAGTTGAGGCAGCTATTGGTTGAGCTGGGCAATGAAAACAAAATACTAGGAATCCAGGTCTGCACCTATATTGAACTATTTATATGACAGCATGTTAATCTAAATGGCCTCTCTCTATTTTATGTAGCATAGTATCAAAATTTATGTAATCAAAGAGAGCTGTTGTTCTGTAACAAGAAAAATGAAAATTTTTAGTACTTTTAGTGGCCAGCTTCAACAATTTGGCACTGCCTTTTTGAGTCTGTGCGGTTTCCTTTTAAGATACTCACATTTAATGAAACTAATGATTGAAAGTTAAAGAAAATTTAGAATGCAAGATCAGATACCTGAACCTATTTTGGATGTTTGCTTGATAGAGAAAGGGGTTATTGTGAACCATTTGAGGTGTAAATTATGCTAGCTGAAGTTGGGATGATTGGCTGGTGATATTATTTTTTAGTAATATTAACTTGCTATTGCTTCAATATTGCTTTTATATTGGCTGATTGCTGTAAGTGATCTTAAAATTGGTTCTTAGCTGAGCTTCACATATGAACATCAGGATCAAATTTATATTCTTAGCTGATTGCTATGGTCAGAGTGTTGTTTTCTTATTTTCTTTTGGATAGGAATGAACAAATAACTTGGCAATGCTTCTTGAAGGAGTCTTTTTTATTAGCTGTTCTAATAATGCGCTTATATGAAACAGCATGCCTCCGGTAAGAAATTTCAGGACATCCTACAAGAGGCAATTGTTGAACCCTTAAATGTTGAAGGGGAGCTGTACGTTGGAATCCCTCCAGGTTTATCAACCATCTCAGCATTAATCTCCTGCTATGCACTTTTAAATGCTACTCAAGCTTGTAAACACAGATGAATTCTAATATTTTATTAAATTTGATTAAAAAGAATCAAAGCAACAATGTGCTCTTCGGTCTATTTTCTGGTTGGGATACTATTGCATTTCTGTCTAAATTTGGCAAACTATCATGACATTTCTCCACATACTTATAATAATAACCCATTGCTTGTTTGTAAATTTAAGAATCATTTACTATGCTTTTCGCTTATATTAGGTCTCAAGAGTATTGAAGATGCATAAAAATATATGTTTACACACACACACACTTAATTGAGGTTTTTTTTAGATTAAGACCTAGATAAATAAAATTACTTATTTAATGCCTTAGATGGTTTATTTAAGTTTCAATATTTTATGTATTTTGTGAGATTAATTATTAGTAATAATAGTAGTGATGGAATAGCGACGAAAAAAGCGTCACAAATTTTTTATACTAGTTGCTGAATTTAGCAACGGAATTCAACTTCGGTTGCTAAATTTAGCAACGGAAAAATATTATCCGTTGCTAATTTAGCAACGGAATTTGAATTCAGTTGCTAAATTTAGCAACGGAAAAATATTATCCGTTGCAAATTTAGCAACGGAATTTGAATTCGGTTGCTAAATTTAGCAACGGAATTTGAATTCGGTTGCTAATTTTGACCAATTTACCAAATGTTAGTGGTTAGATTTAGCAACGGAATTTAATTTCCGTTGCTAAATTAGCAACGGAATCAACTTTTCGTTGCTAAAAATACCAACCGCCAAATTAGCAACCGAAATTTCCGTTGCTAATTTCAGTTGCTATTTTTGATTAGCAACGGAAAATTGACATTTTCCGTTGCTAATTTCCGTTACTAAATTGCAATTTTCTTGTAGTGCGATAGGCCTCTAGAGTGAGGACTTTCACTATGCTCCCATTGTCGACGAGAATTCTTCTTACTTGAAAGTTAGCAATGCTGGCCTTTATAGCTAGGGTATCCTCATAAGGAAATTTCAAGTCTTCTGTGTCCTTGGGGGAAATGGTGAGTGGCTGCAACCTTTCTGGTGCAATTGAAAAATACACGCCCTTCCTTTTCTTCCTCTTCAAGATGCTCTCTTTATAAAATGGGCCTCCTGCAATCATGTTAATGACTTGCAATCTCTGGTCCAATTTTTGGCGTGGCCTGTCAGATTCCTTAGGCCTTCTCCTTTCATTATCATCTTCATTAAAATCCAATTGGCTTTTCCCTTTTTATGGTGGTTTGCAAGAGCTTGTCGACGTTAGCCTTACAAATCTTTTAAAGGAATCTTTCTGCTGGAGTCTTTCAATCTCCTCCTTCAATGCATTACAGTCATCAGTGGTGTGATCAATGTCCTTATGAAATTTGCAATACTTAACTCTAAACACGGCCTGGTAATATTAGATGCACTACTGAAAAGTCGTTCGGTATATGTATCAAAGCTTCATCACCAAGCTCGATAATGAGTTTTATTGATATGCTGAATGGGACAGTGGCATTGCCAAGTCTGATCAGTATTTCGGGATTATATTATATTTCCTTATATAATATTAGTCCTAATGGTTTAGGTAACCTTGTTTTATATGTTTGCTTGAGCAACTTATATTGTTCTTTTGAATTATTCCTGTTCTAGCGATATTATAATAATATTATTAAATTTACAAATATATTTTGATAAATAACATAATATTACACATTGTTAGATTTTGTATTTTTCATTAATATTCTTGTCCTAATTTATCTAAATTTTCTTGAGAATTAAACCAATTGTTTTCTAAAAATTCTGATTTTATTGCTATTTCAAATCTATATAAATTTTTTTATTGTTTCATTTGCTGAAAAGCGCTTAATATTTCTTCATTTGTATACCTATATTTTATTTTTTTATTTATCTGCTTTAGGAATTGAATTCTGCCATAGTTTTAGATTTTCTTAAGAAGTCATATGCTCTTTTTAAATTATATCCATTAGTTAAAATTGCTAAATTATTCGTCTTTGTCCATTCCTTTATAGGATTTTTTTTATATCATCCATACAGTCTAAATATAACCATACTTAGAGGTGGCAAATGGGCGGGTTGGATGGGTTTGGGTTGAATCATTAATAGATGGGTCACTAATGGGTCAAAAGATATGGGTTATAAATTGGTCAATACCCAAATGGGTTGGATTGATTTTGGTCGACCCATGAGTTTAATATAAATTAGTTTAAAATTAATTATTAATTAAATAATAAATTCGATAACAATAAAATTCAATTGAAAAATAATATAAATAATAAGTTAAAATATAAAAAATAAAATATTTCATTAATAATTTAATTTTACTTAAAAAATAAAAATATGTACAAATATTGAATATACAATTACAAATAGTAAAAATTAATCTAACAAAATAAAAATAATAAGTTAATCTATTTTCCGCCTTCAACTGATGATAAATCCATATTTTGATTTGATCTTGAAAATTTAATATCTTTACCCATGTTATCTTGAGAATCCACCTCAGCTGCAATAATATTAATAATTAGTATATATACACATACACACATAAATAAAAAGTGTATTAATTTTACCTTCAAATTCAAATAACCAACTACGAGTAGTAATTAAAGCCTCTGCATTTTCAGGTAACATAGATACCCGCCATTTGTTGAGAATTCTTCCTCCCATACTAAATGATGACGAGTTGATTAGTAGAAGTTTTAAAATAATGAGAACATAAACCCTAAACCCATACTAAATTGCTACAAGTGTGGTGCTTTCAAAATTGATTTTTCTATGATATCAAGTGCTGTTCCTAAAAGATATCAAGTGCTGTTCCCAATACTTGGAAAGTGGACAAAGGAGAATATAACATAAATAACAGATTCACTGCAAAGTTTCAGCTTATATAATAAAAATAGATAACAAATGAACTATTTTAATGTGTTTTAAACCACATTATCACAATATACAACTCAAATTCTCACCTTGGTATCAAGGTCTGTAAAATTCGGATTTCAAATTGGGCTGAAAGTGCATATTGGGTTTCTCATTTAGAAACCCGATTTCAAAAACTCAAATCCAACTCTTTTTCTTCTTCAAATACTCAGATTTTCTCTCCGAATAAACCTTTCCTAGCTGAGAAAATCAATTCCCAACTTATAAAACAATTTAACTTTAAAAAGAAAGGCAAGGGGAAAAAGACAGTGCAGAAATTACAAAAAAAGTAAAGCCTATATCTCCATTATGTAGTTAAAATATGAACATCGTATTGATAGAACTTACAAATCAAGACATATAAACACATGAAAGAAACAGAGAAAAAGAACATAAATATAATAATTGATGTCTAGACATTCTCATCACTGTTATGATTGAGATGACGATGATGATTATCCTTGGATTTATCAGCATTAGCAAATGGTTCCATCACTAGAACTCACCTGGAAGCAGAGAACGGAAGCAGAGGCGACCACCATATGATGCTGATGACTAGTGGCGGCAACAGGCGGAAGTCGGTGGCGATTGAGGGCGACGATAGGCAGAGGAGGAAAGGAGAGCGATTTAGGCTTTTCGTAGCTGAGGTTACACAATGCAAATTAAGAAAACCTACAAAACAATGAAGTAAAGGATTTTATATAAACCCATTGGGTAATGATCTAATAGGTTGAAAAATATAATGGATCAATTTTGAATTGACCCAATAAATATTGGGTTGGATTGTAAAATAAAATCGGTTAATTTTGGGTTGACTCAATGGGTATTTATATGGATTGGATTGAATTTGGATCAATTTTTTTGGATAAATTTAGATCGATCCATGAGTTTGGGTCAATTTTATCAGGTCTAACCATACTCCATTTGAATACACAGATTCTATATATATTTTCTTATAAATTTTAAATCATTATTTATTATTCGTTCTCTATGAGATGTTCTTTATATTTATTTATTATCTTATATTTATATTTCCTTTTATCGTTTTTTCTTCTTCTTTTGCATTTAATATTTCCAAGATTTATCCTGTTTTTATTTTTACAAATGTGGATATTGGGTTTACATTCATATATAAATTTTTCATCTTTTGTTTTAATGCTATTATTTCTTCTTCATCTATTTAATTATTTTCATATAATTTTAATCTTTTCTAATTTAATATATATGTTTTTATTGTTAATCCTTCTTATACATGTTATTTGAATTTTTCTTTACCTTTTTTAATTTTTCTACTCTAATTTTTAATTCACAAACTTCTTTTTTTATTTCTTTTAACATACTAAATATTTTTTCAAATTTGTTATTTATATTTTCATTTTTAGGTTGCATAAATACATTAACTAGTAATATTAAACTTCCAATACTATAATTATCTTCATCATATAATGGATTTGTAAAACTATATGGTTTAGTATTCATGTTTATTATATTTTGAATTAAGATTTTTAAGTTATTATCTATTTGATTAATTTGTTCATCATAAGTATATCTTTATATATTTTTTATTTGTTCCATTTATAATACTATTCATTATATCACATTTTATAACCCATAAATCTATTAATTCTATTATTTTTTCTAATTTATCTAATATTTTATTTTCTAAGTTGTCCAATTCTAATTTTCTAAATATTTAATATTGTACTAATTCTAATTGATCTATGTTTTCTATTTGACTCAATAAATTTTATTATTATTATTATTATTATTATTATTATTATTATTATTATTATTATTATTATTATTATTATTTGCATTTGCATTTGCATTTGCATTTGGACTTAATCAAATTATTATGTCTTGTATAATTCTCCTACTATTCATATTTATAGTTCTTATATCTTCTAATTGCTTTGTTAATTCTATATCTTCCTTGGTTAATTTATCTAACATAATTGTTTCAATATTATTGATATTTTAACATGTTTAACCGAATTTAGACCAAATTGAAGTTTAGGGGTATTTTTCCTCTTTTCTTTTACTTTAAGAGTATACATTTTAAAATTTAAAGTTTAGGGGTATTACTCTCTTTTGAATAATTTGAGGGTATTTTTTTACTCTTACCCCTAATTATTTTAATTTTCAAACCTAAATCTAATTACTTATATATGAGTTATTGAGTACATTTATTTACTAATTCAATCATAAATTACCATATAAACTAAAATATTAATTAAATTGTAATTAATTTAATAACAGATTTATACTTTAAGTTTTCCTTGCTTGAGGGTCACTATAATGTTAGAAAAAAAATCAAATGGGTTGATCCATAATTAAACCCGTTTGATCTGCATATGACCCGATCCAACCTATTTATGATTCAATCCACTTATGATCCGATCTAACCCATATATTGAATCTACTATTCATAGATTTATAATCAAATTCGATTTGTTTATAATTCATTTAATGATTCAATTCATTTGATTTATAAAGTGATTTAATACAATTCAATCCATTATGCAAGCTATATGTCTAGATCTATTTATGATTTTTCATTTATAATCTATTTATATTATTTAAGATTTTTTATAGTTTTTTATATCATGTGAATGTAATAACAATTGTTTTTACAAATTATATGTATAATTTTTTATTTTTAATGAAAAATTAAAAAAATATAAAAAAAGTCATAAATATTAACATGTTTATGATCTAATTTGGTTAGACTCTATCCATTTAGGATCCTTTTGACAATAAACTATTTAGGTCATGATCCAATCCAAAATTTGACTCAATCCGTTTATAACTGACAAAATTGGTTGGATTGCACTAAAACTTGAATTTAATTTAAGTATATTTTGTGAAGTGATGTTATCCAACTTAGGCCATTTATGACTAGAAAATTAAGACTCATTTATGATACGATCTATAAGGGTGTTTAAAAATGGATTGGTTGGTTATAAGAATTGAATTTAATTTTAAGTATATTTTGTGAGAAAATATAATCATAACTCATTTAATCTATTTTTGAATTTATAACTCAACTTATCATAATCCGATCTAAACTCGCTCGATTTGACTCATTTGTCACTACTTCTGAAATATTGAAAATGATATACATTTGTCCATTAAGTATATTTGTGCGCCAAAACTACCCCTACGATTATGTATCTGACTTAAATTTTATATTGAAAATAATACAATTTTAGGCAATCAAATAAAAAAAAATACATAGTAGGCCTATTGAATCCATACAAACTTGCCACATGTATACTATAAATTGGCACCCTTATTTAATACTAAAAAATAAGCTAGTCAAAATTCCCCATATAAACAAACAGAAAATGTCTAATGGTAAGAAATTTTAACCTTTTTTTTGAGTTAAAATAGAATATTTATTTACAGTGTATAAATAGCAAGTTTAATTAGATCCCTTCAATCAAATTATCATGTGCGTTTATATTGTCTTACCTACAATCCATTAGTTTCAAAAGCAAATTTTAGCCTATTACATAATAGTGGACATAATTTTGACTTAAAAATATACTTAAAGGATAAATATGTACTATTTTTAGTATTTTAAGAGTAAATTTGATCCAAAATATACTTAATAGGCAAATATACACTATTTTTTATACTTTAAGAACAAATTTGGTTCTTATCCCGTTAAAAATCTTAATTTGAACTTTAAATTATGAATCATCCTTAATTTTTGAAAAACAAATGCGATTTGCCCTTTTTATAAGTTTGTCCAATGGGTAAATATACTTAAAAAGCAAATATGTAATATTTTCAATATTTTAAGATAATATTTTCAAAAACAAATTTTCCTCTTATCCCACTTATGAATCATTTTTTTATTTTTTTCTAGAAAAATGCAATTTGCACCATTTTATAAGTGTGCAAATGTAGATTTAAATTATTGAATAGCTTATAAAATGAGCAGACCAATTATAATTTTATTTATTTAGATAAATCGTATGCGGTTGTATTTTACTTGGTACAGGTATCTGCTCTCTTTACTCAATTTTTTTTTTTTAATTGATATAAAATATTGTGCAAATTAAATCATGAAATTGCCTTTTCAGTTTCTGGAATGATTTGCATTACCAATTGAGGACACACTTTGAGTTCCTTGTTTATAGTGACAATTAACTGCAACATTATAATTTTGGGTGACAATTAAGTGCAACATTATTACAAGATCTAAGAACCGAAAGTGATTAAATAATAACCTCTAATAAGACTTTCAACAACAAATATTAAATCTCAAATTCGAATTTTAGCTTTCACCCTTCCCCCCTTCTAAAAAAGAAAAAAAATGTGTAAGACAATAATATGAAATTGGCATGGCGTCAATAGGTTTTGTACTCAGACCCCAACAAATATTAATTATTCAATTTACCGGAATAATTATTTGTATGTGTTATTAGACCTGGTAAAATTGACCCAAATTCAAAATTTCATCCAAATTCATCCAAAAAAACTAAGAGTTTCTGCACAAATGCCACACAAAAAAAAATCATTATGCTCCCGCGCGTTTTCAACTTTCTATAAAACCAAAATCTAAATTTCATATTTCATAATTGTTATTTTTCCAATATTCCTCTTTCAAATATACCTCAAACTGCTTTTTCCTAATGTTCCTTTGGACAGTTACAATTCAAACATAATTCTCTCTCAAATCAGATCGTTCTCATCCATCCATAAACAAATATTCAGACCATTCTTATCATAATCCTCCAATTGTTTTTCAGATAACGTAAATTGAGAGCACTTCGATTTCATAAATACCTTCATCTTCCTGCCATCAATATAAGTTTTATCTTTTTTATGCGATTGAAATATTATTTTCTGCTCTCGTTATTTCTGCAAACTTATTTCTGCGATCGGATCAATGAAAATATTGAAATCTTGCTAATTCTCTACTATCATTCTTTTTATGTAAAATTCATCACAATCTTCATTAATTCATATGAAATCTTCATTGTATATTCTCGTTGCATTACAAAAAAAAACTTAAAATCGTTGCTACTTCTCTCACAATGTACTTAAAATTTTAAATAATGATTTTGCATGTCGTTAATTTTCTTTATTGTAGTATTATGTGTGCGATAACTTTTTCACCATATTCTCATTACTACAACTAAAAGCTTAATACATTCTATTTAACTTGTAGAGAAAGCTAATTACACTGTATTTAGTTTCATAATTTTATTCACTTTTTTACATACAAATAAATACAGTGTATTTTGATTTTAAGAAACTCAAAACACTGTATATTATTTTTTTTACTAACATACAGTGTATTCTGATTTTTTATATCAGTAAAATACAGTGTATTTTATTTTCTTCACACTAACACAGTGTATTTTATTTTCTTCACGCTAACACAGTGTATTTTATGGAGACAAATAATTCATTTAACTTTGTTCTATATATTGTGTTTGTTAAAATGCATTTTCTTTTCTTTCTAGCAACATACAGTGTATTTTATTTTTTTCATAAATAAAATACAGTATATTTTATTTTCTGTACACTAACATACATTGTATTTTGGAAAAAAAATTATTCATTTGACTTTTTTCAATATATTGTGTTTGTTACATTAATAGAGACCTAGCATTAACAACTTTCACAATACTATTGAAAGACCACGAAGACAATTTGCACAAAAATTATATTTTTTCACTAAAATGAAGGTATGCTTCTTAAACTTAAATGTATAAATTTTCTGTTCCAAATTAATTTCTGTTTAACTTCTACATAATATAAAATACATTCTGTTCCAAAATGTAAAACTATTATGTTGTATAACATTTAATCTTTTACACACAAAAAAAAAATAGAATTTTGTTTCTATTCACTAAAACTGATACACTGTATTTTTTTGATAATAAAATACAGTGTATTTTATTTTCTTTTAATTAACATATAGTATATTTTGTTTCTTACATAAATAAAATACAATGTATGTTCTTTTTTTTCACTAATATACAATGTATTTCATTTTTTAAAAAAGTAAAATATAATATATTTTATCTTTTTTACACTAACATACAATGTATTTTGTTTATTATATAAGTAAAATACAATATATTTTCTTTTCTTTTCTCTAAAATACATTGTATTTCATTTTTTACATAAGTAAAAAATAGTGTATTTTCTTTTCTTTTCACTAACATACACTGTATTTCATTTTTTACATAAGTAAAATACAGTATATTTTATTTTCGTTACACTAACATATAGTGTATTTTGTAGAAAAAATTCATTCATTTTACTTGGTTCAATATATTGTGTTTGTTACAGTGTATTTTTTCTTTTCACTAACATACAGTGTATTTTATTCTTTGCATAAATAAAATACAGTGTATTTTGTCTTCCTCGCACTGACATATAGTGTATTTTGTGGAAAAAATTCATTCATTTTACTTGATTCACTATATTGTGTTTGTTACAGTATATTTTCTTTTTTTTTCACTAACCCACAATATATTTCATTTTTCACATAATTAAAATACAGTGTATTTTATCCTCTTTACACTAACATACAGTAAATTTTGTGAAAAAAAAAATCATTCATACAGTATATTTTCTTTTCTTTTCACTAACATACAACTTATCTCATTTTTTACATAAGTAAAAAATAGTGTCTTTTTTTTTTCTTTTCACTAACATACACTATATTTTGTTTCTTACACAAGTAAAATACATAGTATTTTGTCTTCTTTACATTAGCATACAGTATATTTTGTGGAAAAAATTCATTCATATTGTGTATTTTCTTTACATTTTACTAACATACAGTGTATTTTATTTTTTATATAAATAAAAAGTAGTGTATTTTCTTTTATTTTGACTAACATACAGTGTATTATGTTTTTAATATAAGTAAAATATAGTGTATTTTGTTTTCTTAACAATAACATATAGTGTATTCAATTAAAAAATTCATTTATTTGACTTGGTTCGATATATCATGGTTATCACAGTGTATTTTCTTTTCTTTTGACCAACATACAATGTGTTTTCTTATGATGAAACGCAATATACTATGATAAACTTTATAAAGACAATTTAAACTTATTACATGCACAACTGCAGGTGAAGCCATCTAGCGATGTTCAATTTACTATTTATCACTTTCAAAACACATATGTTGTGAATATCGAGGAAAGAATATGCACGTGCAACAAATTCCAACTAGATAAGATCCCTTGTCCTCATGCATTGGCAGTGATAAGAGACAAGAACTTGGATCATTATGCATATTACTCACGATACTATACAAAAGATATAATGATAGCAACATATAAAGAAATTGTTAATCCAATTCCATATCAATCTACATGAAAGATACATATAAGTGTTCGGTCGGAAGTTGCATTAGCTCCAAATGGAAGAGTGAGATCTGGCAGATAAAAAAAAAAAAGAATCAAAGCAATTTAGGAAACTAGAAAAATAATAAAATGTGGTAAGTGTGGAAAACATGGCCACAATAGAAAAACATGTAGAGATATTCCTAAGAAATAAAATATTTAGCATTTTTCAATATTCATTTGACTTGGTTCTATATATTGTGTTTGTTACATTGTATTTTCTTTTCTTTTCTCCATAAAATATAATGTATTTTATTTTCCACTTAAGTAAAATATAGTGTATTTTGTTTTATGTACACTAACATACAATGTATTTTAGTGTAAAAATTCATTCATTTCAATTTTTTCAATATATTATGTTTGTTACAGTGTTATTTTCTTTTATTTTCTCCAACATATAGTGTATTCCGTTTCTTATATAAATAAAATACAATCTATTTTGTTTTTTTACACTAACATTCAGTGTATTTTGGAAAAAAATTAATTTATTTGACTTGGTTTAATATTTTGTGTTTGTATTAGTGTATTTTTTTTCTCTAAAATACAGTGTATTTCATTTTTTACATAAGTAAAAAAATAGTGTATTTTCTTTTCTTTTCATTAACATAACCTGTATTGCGTTTTTCATATAAGAAAAATACAGTATATTTTGTCTTCTTTACTCATACAGTGTATGTTTTGGAAAAAAATTCATTCATTTTACTTGGTTCAATATATTGTGTTTGTTACGGTGTATTTTCTTTTTTTCACTAACATACACTATATTTTGTTTTTTACATAAGTAAAATACGGTATATTTTATCTTCTTTACACTAATATATAGTGTATTTTGTGGAAAAAATTCATTCATACAGTGTATTTTCTTTTCTTTTCACTAACATATAATTTATTTCATTTTTGACATAAGTAAAAAATAATGTATTTTCTTTTTTTTTTCACTAACATACACTGTATTTTGTTTTTTACACAAGTAAAATACAGTGTATTTGTATTCTTTACACTAGCATTTTTCAATATTCATTTGACTTGATTCTATATATTGTGTTTGTTACAGTGTATTTTCTTTTCTTTTCTGCATAAAGTACATTGTATTTTATTTTTCAAATAAGTAAAATACAATATATTTTATTTTATGTACACTAACATACATTGTATTTTAGTGTAAAAATTCATTCATTTCATTTGGTTCAATATATAATGTTATTTTCTTTTTTTTTCTCTAACATACAGTGTATTTTATTTTTTATATAAATAAAATATAGTGTATTTTGTCTTCGTTATACTAACATATAGTGTATTTTGGAAAAAAAAAATTCATTCATTTCACTTGGTTCAATATATTGTGTTTGTTATATTGTATTTTCTTTTCTTTTCTCTAACATACAATTTATTTTATTTTTTTTACACTAACATACATTGTATGGAGGTTTGTTAAACAATAATACACTGTAATCATAAAATAATAGATTAACAAAAAATGTATATATACACAAGTTAATTACAAAAATATCTACATAAACAATAATTTGACAAAACTAATCTAATTCTACTCTATCCATTACAATTTTTTTGTTCAATCTTCTTCTTTTCGCCTTCCTTCCAGCTTTTAATCTCACTTGATCCATATCCGTATCACTTTCAATTGTTTCTTGTTGCTTACCTATCCCATACAAATACAGCAAAAGACCTAATATATTCCTATATTTTTCTACATCAAAATTTAAAGGCATTGTCTTACCTTCAATAAAATATTCACAAAATGCTGCCACAAAAACCTCATAATCACTGAAAAAATAAAAAACAAGACAAACGAAAAACAACATAAATAAGTAAATAACTAATTTTATTGAGAAAAAATAGCATAATAAATGAAAAAAAAATATTTAAAACACACATGTTAGTTTGAGTAAGAAGGTTCTGAACATACATAACCTCAATCGGATGATTTCCTTTTCTATTGTCATTAGGTTATGTATCATTTATTTCATTATAAAATGCCAAATAATCAAAAAAATATACTATAAAACACTATAAGCATTAATTGTCCACTCAATATCTGATTTTCTGCATGCCGAACGCAATAAATCATATACAAATCTTTCTCTCTTTCACTGACAACCTTACCAAAATCCAATGGAAGCAATCTACATTTATTGGAAAAAATACACGGTCCACTTCCAGCCATGGTATATTATACACCATATTAGTCCCTGTTCCAATAATGTAATCAGCGACAGTATGCCCAACATTTACAAAAAAAAATGTCCTTGTTATTGTCATTGTAAAATCTGTATCTCTCTTGTATAGTTTGGTCAAAAAGGCTATCAATTGTCGTAAATGAACACTACACATTAGCACCAACTTTCGCCTTCTTCCTCATATAGTAAAAAAAACACATCTAAATGCTAAAAAATAAAAAAATACAACATATAATTAATATAAAAAACCAGATTTCACAAATTATTCTCTGTACATCACAGTTTTACAAAATACTATCCTATGTAATATATCAAATAAATACTTTTAGTTTTCCAATTCCATTATGAAATTCATTGATTTAATATATGATATATTATATTTATATAATATCATTTAACTTGGTTCAATATATTGTGTTTATTACAATATTTTTTTTTCTTTTCACTAACATACAGTGTATTTTATTTTTTACATAAATAAAAAATAGCGTATTTTTTTCTTTTTTTCACTAACATACAGTATATTTTGTCTTTTACATAAATAAAATATAATATATTTTGTCTTCTTTACACTAACATACAGTGTATTTTGTGTAAAAAATTCATCCATTTTACTTGGTTCAATATATTGTGTTTGTTATAGTGTATTTTCTTTTTTTTTCACTAACATACAATGTATTTTATTTTTTACATAAGTAAAATACAGTGTATTTTATTTTATTTACAATAACATATAGTGTATTTTGTGAAAAAAAAATTCATTCATACAGTGTATTTTTTTTCTTTTTACTAACATACATTGTATTTCATTTTTTTATATAAGTAAAAAATAGTGTAATTTCTTTTTTTTTACTAACATACAATGTATTTTGTGAAAAAAATTTATTTATTATACTCAATACACTGTATTTTTATTGCATGCAGCTTTGCCGAAAACTCAATATATATATATATATACGTACCGAATTAGTAAGCTCTTTTCCAGAATATGCCAACTCATACCACCATCTCTTGTCCCTCACAATTTCAATACCCAAATGAAAATGATTGTCAAACATTGCATACTTTTTGACATATATTTGCTCTTTGTCCCTAACAATAAACAGACAAAAATAAATTTTAATTACATAAAAAAATTATAATACAAAAAGAAAACTTTAAATACAAGTATCAAAATTCTTAATCAATTACTTGGTGACCTTCTTAAGCAAACCCACATCAACCCATTTTAAAAATTCGGTTAATTTTTGGTGATCCATACTCTCTTCAACACCAATATCAAAGGGATGATCGATTTCTTTATTCCTTAAAGCACTCTCTCACCCAAACTTGTTTACAAAAGGAGATTTCATAACCATGGATGGTTTGATACTCTTTTTGTTAATATCAAAATAATCAAAAGGCTCTGGTGCAAGAACAACTTTTCCACGTTGGGCATCTAAATCTTGTAACAATATAAAAAATATTTTGATTCATTTAATATATATTTACACATAAAATAAAATAAAATATATGTTTGATCAACTTTACTAAGTTTGAGATCTTTTTCCTTCTTAATTTTCATCACTGCATCTTTAATTATGCAATATATTGTCTCATCATCCAAATCCCTCATGAATGAACTCGAAGTTCATCTCTCCTCCAGTTTAGCCTGTAAATAAAATAAAAAAAATAAAAAAATGAAAAATTGAATATGATAAAAATTGAATTCAATTTCATAAAACTAAATACACTGTATTTTCTTGACATAAAACTGAATAAACTTTATTACATATTATAATACACTTTACTCAATATACTATATTAACTTTTTTACAAACTGCATAAACTTGTATACGAAAATTAATACATTGTATTTCAAAATATAAAAATATAGTGTATTAACCTTTTACAAAACTAAATACATTGTATTTCTTTCCATAAATGCACTGTATTTTCTTTTAATAAAAACTAAATATATTTTATAATAAATTTTAAATAAATTACACAATATTTGGAAGAAAAAAAGCTTACTTGTTTTTTATCATCTTGTTCTGTTTTCTTTCCATCATTATTAACATCTTTCTCAATATACGTATCCTTGTCTTCACCAAATATATCACAATCATATTTTCCATATCCTTCTTGTTTTTCTACAGGCTCTGACACATTTTCATCTTGTACTTGATGTTCTATATCTTCATATTAATAATCAATAGGCTTTGATACCAACACAATCTGTTTACTCCTGTCATGTAAATCCTATAACAATAATAAAAAAATATTGTACTTAAATTAATATACAACTACAATAATATATATATATATATATATATATATATATATATAATTTTACTAACATTTATTTCTTCTTGCTTACTAAGTTCGATCATTACTGTTTGAACCATACAATCAAATATGTCACCACTGATATTCCTTATAAATGAACTAAACATTTGTCTTTTTTCCACAACATCCTATAAAAAAAAGGTAATATAATTAAAACATCATTTTGATATTCAATACACTATATTATCTTCTTTTTTTAATAAAATACAGTGTTATTTTGACCAAATTCAATACAATGTATTTTTCCTTTCTTTTAACTAAAATACAGTGTATTTTATTTTGTACATAAATAACATATAGTGTCTTTTCTTTTGTTCTGACTAAAATACAGTGTATTTACTTTGTATATAACTAAAATACAATTTATTTTCTTCTAACGAACCTTAATACATTGTATTCTCCTATCACAAAACATAAAAAACTATAATTTCTTTCAATGTTTACAAAATAAATGGAGTTTTTTAATTTTTATAAACTCTCATTCAGTGTATTGAATTATCATCAATAGATAATACACTGTATTTTCTTTTAACACAACTAAAAACAATATAGAAATTCAAAAAATACTAAAAATTACTTCTTCTATAGCTTCTTGCTCAATTTTTGTTTCTTGGTTATCATTAATATCTACATCAGCTTCCATATCTTTGTCTTCATCAAAAAAATTATGTACATTTTTTTCATTATCTTTATTTTTTTGTCCTCCTTCAAACATGGAACTAGCAAAACCCTGGTGACATTAAAATTTTATGACTTAAAAATAATTTAATAATTATTACTTTAAAATTCATTTAAAAATTATCAAATACCAAAAAATTATCTGAGTACTAGCAGCACAATCTAGTTTTTGAGAAATTTCATTAATTGCTTCATGTATATTTGCCATTTCTCCCTTCATTTCTGCCTTCAAATCACTCTTCAACTGATATATATCTTTTTTCATCATTTTAATCTCTTTCATAAATTCCAACTACCTGGATAACATAACCTCCATCAACTTCTTCATGACATCACTAGGTGCATCCTTCCCGAAATCAAAGCTTTCCAGCTGAGACATATGGATAAATGTTGATGGATGATCACTATTAGGATTTGGAACATCAGCAGTAAACCTTAAGATATCACCAAGCGGAGGTGTTGGAATGTTATTTAAACCTCTTTTAAACTCTGACTCAGTCTCTTCTTTGTCATTATATCCAGCCAAACACTTTAAATGAAACTAGTTAATCTCATCATCTGTTGGTCGAATATTTTCTACCTTCAGCTAAAAAAAAAATCATACACTGTAGTGATATTTGTACAAACTGAATAAACTTGTGCACCAAACTTAATACAATTTGTTTTCAACAATTAAAAAATACAATGTATGATTAATCGATCTACTTTATTGACTTGTACATTATATAAATACAATTTATTTTCTATTTAAAAAAAACACTGTATTTTCTTTCCATCTAACTAAATTTTGCAAGGCTAAAGCCCTCGGTAACGTTTGTGAAGACTTTTTTGTCGCTAACTTTTGCGAGGTCTGAATTTGTCGCTAAATTTTGTTAGGAATTTAAATTTTAACAAGGACTTTAATCCTCGCTAACTTTTGCTAGGACTTTTAATTTTAACGACAAATTCCTTACTAAATTTTAGCATCAAATTTGTGACATTATTTTGTGACAATAACAATATTATTTTGCGAGGATTAAAGTCTCATCAATCTGTTGGACAAACGCTGCTCAAACCTCTCATCAATCTATCTTGTAGTGTGTGCTTCAAAAGCAAAAAATGAACGAGATGTGCAAGCCTCGGGATAATATTGAGTTGTTGTAGCTCCATGTGCATCCCCTACTGTATCCAAGTATATTTGATTCTCATCAACATTTTCGCCTTCATTTTGAGATCTTTCCAACCGAAGCTACATAATTTTATCCAAATTGCCTTTTACATCCGAAAATATATGAAAAAGAAAAAAAAGAATATATAACTAATATACTATAAATATAATAAATAAACTACTTTCAACTTCTACCCTACTGTTAACTACTTTATTATCAAAAAACAAAAGTTTTCCAATTTCAAATTTCTCCAAATATAACAAAATTGTACTAATTTCTGAAAGATTACTTCTCAATGCACAGCTATTTGTTGGCATGTCAGAACTAGGAAAAAGCAAATACATATTGGGTGACAACAGAAGAGATACTCAGTTATAAGTTTTACCTTTTTCACAACTCAAGGAAACTTGCTACTGAAAAGTTGCAGCGTGTCCTCACTTAAACAGCCAAGTAAACCAGAGCTTTGGGGACCAGTATGCTTCACATCAGAAATAAGTTGCTTGTGTGGCTTAAGATGATGATCAAATGTAAAAGATGGTAATTCTCGCAAGTCCAGTTCGCATTCTTCAAATGGAGATGGGAACCTTGCACTCCTTTTCCAACAATAGGGGAAGGAGTTAGTGATGGCTGAGTAACAAAAATCTCATTTGCCATTTCAACCTTGGGACGATAGGTAGCAACAATGTCATTACTGCTAGAACAATAAGCAAGAGAAATACACACTCCTTTCAAGTCGTCATCAACAAATAAGAGCCTCTAAAATCCTTTCAAGTCAGTAATTCAGTCATCATGTCTTTAAAGTCAATGAATTGCAATTTGCTTCTAAAAAATCAACAAACTTTGATGTGGAAAAATAAAAAAGTGATTAGAACCTGTCAAACTCATGCTAGATAAAATAATCATATTGGAGTTTTTAGCATATTCTATGTGCTTTGTAAACCATGAATTACATTTTCCTCTCTCATAGAAAGGAAAAGATAGAACAAATAAATAAAATCTAACAAATAGAACCCTACCTTTCTTTGGCACTGCCAATGTTCCACAAGCATATGCCCATAGAACCCTGTTTGACGCATATCAAAAGCCAAAAGCTGGCCATTCTTCAAGAAGGAAAAAGAAATCAAAGCCAGTGCATGCTGCCTAAACTATTATTAATAAACAATATTAACTCAAGGTTAGAAACCTGTGGCCCAGCATATATGTAATTTGAACTGTCAAGATCCCAGGAACATGACCAAGCAGGAGCCTGTAAACCAGATGTCAGTGCAATGACAGACCAGTAAATTACCAAAAACTAGATAGCATGAATCCTCTTATTTATCAATGTAAGCATTATAAAATACAATAATGAATGATTACTCATTCTAGAAGTAGGAGAGATCAGACATGTTTTGAGGCGAGCAACAAGAAAGAAATCCCAGTAAACAATAACCATGGTATGTGCCCCAGTCTATGAGAAAGGCAAACTTAAAATCATGATGACAATTTGACAGTATTAGCACTGAAACTTTACATTAGGCAAGTCAAATGCTTGGAGTTATTACATATTCTGCACTCAGGCTTAACTTTCTGGTTACAGGCAGAAGGGAAACTTCAAGCCTATTGACAACAAGATCTAGTAGTCATTCCTAATTCCCAATAGATATACTTATTAATTTATTTCTGTAATCTTTGAAAATTTCCAAATACAGACTTGGGTTCCCATCATCACAATACCAATACATTGTTGCAGAGGATGATTCATAATCTTAGCAAAAACAGCAATCCATCTAAGAAGAATAAGAGATTTCCCACAATATCAAAAGTACTGATTAGAAAGCATAATAAATACAACACGTACCAGTAAATCGTATGAAAGGATGAAATTGTTGCTTTCCAAACTGTAGAGAATAATACAAAGAGGACTCATTAAAATTTAGAATTAGAACATTGAAAAAAATGAACCCCAAATACTGCCAGTAGCATTACCTGAGAACTGATAATTTCTTGCCCAAGGAAGCACAAAGTGCATGAACTCCATTAAAAGGAGATATTTGTAAGCACCTGATGGTTTTCATACTAGAAGGAAAGAATATATCTTCACTTTCATGTGGAGGCATCAAGTTCATCTGCCATAACATTTAAAAGAAAAAAAAAATAAGGTGAAATCAAGTGCTACATATTTAATGTCGTTAACCAAATTCAGGTGGAAGCCTAGAAATGTTACTTTGGTAAGTATATGTGACCCACCAATCTTTGGTAGTCTTCTAAAGAGTAATATAATTTGATTAAATACATCCATATCAAATAAATGTGCTCCATCCACCCGCAACTCTTCCTGTGTGATGATCAAAGTCGAGCATTTATGTTGGATTGGAAATAATATTAACATGAAAGTGCTTCAAGTCAAACAAAAATAAAGAGGGCAAAAGACAGGGCAGTGAATAAAATAAATATTTCTCTAGATACATCCCAAAATTGTAATGATTAATCCACAATTTTGTGCCATGAAATAAAAGAAGGGTCTTACAATGACATACGACAGTAGAAAACTGTATATTTAGTTTGAATATGACAAAATCAGAGATCACTTGCATATCTGGGAGCCTGGACCAATTATAATAGTTCAAATAAAATAATATTTTAGAAAAAAAGACTATTTCAAAGAAACGACAAAGTAAGATGAACCAGTATTAACTAAGTATTGACAATTTTCCAATGTGGAATGCCTTGTGCTTTTGTGCACCAGGACGCCCTATTAAAAATTTACATGCAATCCTTAGAAAGAACAAAAAAAATACGTACTTGAAAATGTTACAACCAACGTTAATTGCAGTATGTACACAGCAATAAAAGCTGTAATGAATTTAAGAAAATGACAAACAAATGCTATGATAGTTAAAAAGAATTATCAATGTAACAGAAGAAGGAAAAGCTAATATATGGTTTGACAATTTTATAACAAAATAGGTTAGCCTCAAAAGGAAAAGATAAAAACAAAGAGGTTCAGAAGGAAAAAAGAAGAAGGCATCCAACACCACATACTCAATTATCTAAAAATCATTAAATGATGGACAAAGTAATAACTATGTATTAACTTTGGAAACTTGATCAAAAGTAGCACAAATATTTCACTCAAGAAATATACGAGGTATAGATTTTCCTTGACAAATCGTACCAGCAGCATTAAGAGTAGTTGACTTGCTTTGCAAATCTATCACTACATGCTCCAAATAACTCCTCCTCTGCAAAGTGAACAGTTTGAAAACATAAATGACACAAAATCAAACATATGTAGATATCTAGAACTTAAAATTTTGCAACCACTAAACCTAGTGAGTTTAAGGCTTAGTTGTTGCTGTTGTATGTTGTTAAACCTAGTGAACTTCAACTTTTGCACATAATATCAATTTAAAAGAGCTGAGAGAAAGAGAGAAAGAGAGAGTGAGTGAGAGGGAGGGAGGGAGGGTTGGTTGCTCGATATTCATTGTACATTGAGATGCAAATGTATTTCAAACTAGTAAATTCTGCACTAATAATGGTTCCCAAAACTTGAATAAAATGGTGGAGAAGCCCAAAAGGAAAATAAGCAGCTAGTAATTAACCAAAAAGTGACTTATGCAATACTACATGTGAATCATTTTCGTGAAACAGGCAAAGCGTACATTTAAGAGGGAACACGATTTATGCTTCAGTATACCTTTGTAAGCTGACCAATTTCTGCTTGCAATTGAGCTTCTCTTTTTTGCCATTCAACCTCTTTTCTAGACGAGTCAACATCCTGTGAGCACAAGCAGAAAATCATGCATACTTTTTCTTTCTTGAAGCAATATATTGCAAAACCTATAAAGTCCTATCCACCCACATCCCCAACACCCTCAAAAAAAGGAAGACTAGCAAACTTAAAAAATTTCAAAATCTAGATAGGAAAAGCAGTTCTCTTCATTTTTTTTTTCTAAAAAATTAAAAGATACAAGATTTGAGATAGGCCAATCATCTTCTATTTGATTCTGCAAATATCCTACCTTCTTCTCAAGAGAAGCACATTTAGCCTCCAGAGATCGAATTTCAAGTGAGCGCTGTGATTGGGGAGACCGAGTGACAGTGTGCTTATGAGACTATGAGGGGAAAACCAGTTGGGTCAGGAGGGAAAATGAGCAAGGTCTGTAGGCGTGCAGGTGAGGAAGAGAGTGAGGGACAAATAATGTTTTAAGTATAAAGAGCCATAAAAATAGGAATACCGCCAAAATCAATTATTGATCTCCCGCCAATATGGAAATAGAATTTAGGAGAATGGCGATAAAACTTACCTCGCTAAATTAGCATGGAAAATTTCCTAGCAAAATATTTTAGTTGGCAAGGGAAAATTACCACGCTAAAATAACAAGAATTTACTTACAGCTAAATTAGCAAGAATTCTATTCTAGCTAATTTTTTCATACCTTAAATACAATAAAATTAATTATTGACCCTCAAAATATTAGCAAAAAAATATTGCTCTCTCTAATATTTTGGAAATGTAAATTGTATTTTTAATTATCCCAGTATATTCTAGGGTTAATTACCTAGCTAAATTTAACATGAAATTTTTCCATGCTAATTTCGGATGATTAGCTAGGGTTAATTACCTAACTAAAATTAGCATAGAATTTTTTCTCGCTGGATGCTTCATTAAAATTAGCAAGGACTTCATTTGTAGCTAAATGTCACACTTATTCATTAATTTGTTAGAAAACTTTATTTAGCAAAATTGGCAAGCACATAGTTCTCATTAATTTTTTGCTATGGCGAGAATTATATTCTAGCTAAATTAGTAAGTTTACGTTCTTATTAATTTATTCATACAAACTTCAATTGAATTTACTGCTAATCTCACTAAAAAATAAGTAGACATATTAGATATTGGTGAGAAAATATTGCTTTTATTTCCCTTTAATAAGGGAAACTACATCTTATGTAACTCCATAAATCAAATGCCAAACTATTTAACAGTTAAATTAGCAAGGATTAAGTTCTCGCTAAATGATTCATCTATCAAATACCAACTTATTTAACCGTTAGCGATGAATTTGCCCTCGCTAAATTAGTGATGACTTTTTCCTCGCAAAATTAGCAAGGATTAAGTCCTCGCTAAATGGTTCATCTATCAAATACCAACTTATTTAACCATTAGCGAGGAATTTACCCTTGCTAAATTAGCGAGAACTTTTTCCTCGTAAAACGGTTCATAAATCATTTGCATCACGTATTAAGAGTTAGAGAGGGTTTTATGCTCGCAAAGTCGTCTCTATTTTTGGCGCCCAAAATTAGCTTCAACAAAATTTATTTATCGCTAAATTGTCGCAATATCTGTTTTCCAACTAGACCCTAACAATATTTGCGAAAAAAATTATTTTTCGTCGCAATGTTGTTGCTAAATGGTGCATTTGGCAACAAAGTTTTTTACCCTCGCTAATTTTCATCATTATTCTGCATTTTTTGTAGTGTTTAAACCAGTAACAATAGCAAATTTAGCTATTCCAAATCTCAAAACTACACCATTTACCTTAACAACTATTTCTTCATCATTAGTTCTACAAATCTCCCTTAACAATAACAAATGTATAACTTACCTTTGAGCCACAACCTTAGACATGTCCAAAAAATATCCAAAACATTCTCTAAAAAGTTTCTTTTGATTCTCATCCAATGTTTAAGCAATTATCTCAAGAACATCATCCTCCATTGCAAAAGAAACATTACATTTGCAGTAATCTTCTAGATCAACAAATGCATCACCAGCCTTTTTTAGTGTTGTTGGCTTCTCTATCCTCCTTAATATTTCAGAAAGACCTCTTGGTTTGCGAGATTGAGAAGATGTGGACTATGACATATTTAACTATAAAGAATAAGATATATTAGGTTTATAATTTAATTCCAAAAATTTAATCAACAAACATAAAATTAATAAACAAATCAAACATGTATAACATGAAACATAAGTAAAATACAGTGTATTTTTTCTTCTTTACACTAACATATAATGTATTTTGTAGAAAAAAATTTATTTATTTTACTTGGTTCAATATATTGTGTTTGTTACAGTGTATTTTCTTTTCTTTTCACTAACATACAATGTATTTCATTTTTTACATAAGTAAAATACAATGTATTTTGTCTTTTAAACACTAACATAAAGTATATTTTGTGGAAAAAAATTATTTTCATTCAAACAGTGTATTTTCTTTTCTTTTCACTAGCATACAATGTATTTCATTTTTTACATAAGTAAAAAACAATATATTTTCTTTTCTTTTCATTTCACTAACACACAATGCATTCCGTTTTTTACACAAGAAAAATACAATGTATTTTATTTTTTATGCACTAACATACAGTGTATTTTGTGGAAAAAAATTCATTCATGTCACTCAATATAATGTATTTTTAGTAAAAAACATAAATATAATACACTGTAAAACACAATGTAATATTACATTGTATTAACTTCTGTAAATAATATAAATACAATATATTATCGTTCGATAATATAAAATACATTGTATTTTCTTTTCATAATACACTGTATTTTCTTTTTAAAAACAACAAAACATTGTATTAACTCTTGTAATTGAACTAAATCTAGTGTATACTCTATTAATAAAAACTAAATACACTCTATTAAACTTATAGCAACTAAAATATAGTGTATTTTCTTTCATGAAAAATAAAATACATAGGATTATAAACAGAAAAATACAGTGTATTTTATTAACAAAATATAGTGTATTAACTTTAATCACAAAAACATACAGTGTATTGAATTACTAAAAACTAATACAATGATTCCAGTACCTAATTTCCAACTAAATAAAAACGGTTTTATTGCAACCTAAAACAATATATTCAATTTTTACTAATATCTCATACAATATAATGAACTATTTCCACACTGTATTTACTTTATGAATAAATAATGACCTAACAATCCACAATGTGTACAAAAGTTACAAACAATTTGAAATATATATGCAAAATCTCATTCATCTCACTTAATAAAACAAAAAAAATGTATTGATTGATCACACATTGTCAAAAACAACAAAAAAAAAATCAACAACCAATCATCATTTACAATCAGTACAACCTTAAATAAGAAATCAACGCAACAAAAATCAATAGAACATAACAAAATCATCAACAAAAAAATCAATACAACTGTAATAAAAAATAAAAAAACTAAAAGATTATAAATATTAATCAAACAAAAATAAATTGTTTCATAACAATGAAGTGAAAAATATAAAACGATATACTTACTGGCGATTAATCAAAGATGAATACACTTCTAGAAAAAAAAAACTTGATGAATCACGATAACTCTCCACTAAGTTACCGATATCAACCAAACAACTTCAAAAATCGATTAATGAAGGTAAATGAATAAATGAAAAACCCTCAGAGATAAAAAAAAAACCTTAAGAGATGAATAAACAACAGAAATGAAAAAAAAACATTTGAGATGAAAAATCGACTCCAGATATTAATAGAAAACATGAAAGAGATGTAAATAGAGTATTTTTTATATAAATAAAATTTTTAATTAAAAAATGGGTATATTTGAAACGAAAAACCTAAATGTGAAAGTCGATGAAAAACCCTATGGCATTTTTTAAAACAAAACAAAACAAAAAATAAGGGTATTTCACATAATTTCCTAAAAAAACTAACCTAAATCCAATCCAATATGCAAAAATACCTATAAGACCAATCCAAAAATGACCCATCTAATTTTCTAATTCATTGGGTCTAGTACAATGTGCCCAATGGGTCTCCCTCTTTCACTCAGTTTAGTTCTCCCTTTCCCTCTCTCTCTCCCAAAATCGTATGTCCTTTCCAGCCTAGCCGCCTATAGTGTCCTAAAAGCACTATCGATATAAACAGTACTTTTTCGATAGTGAATAGTAATATTGATAGTGAATAATACCACTTCTGGACCCATCGAGACTCAAAAAAATTTTGTGTTGCCATTAAAAAATACAATTCATAATGATTTCAGTGGTATAATTTAAGTTAAAATTGAAGTTAAAAACAAAAATAAGTCACGAGACCAAAAAGGGGTCAAACTAACTTTGACCAGATTGAAAATATTTCATGAACTTTCAAAAATTATTCCGATCACATGAAATATTTTTAAATAATAAATATTAATTTTTAAAAGTGAAAAATAAAATTTTGGACACTTTTAAAATTTAGGATTTTTCGACGGGTTGAAAATATTTCAATATCTTGAAATTTATTAAAATAAACTCTGATTGACTTGAAATTTTAAAAATATCTTAATTATAATATTTAAAAATTTTTGAAATAATTTTAGTAAAAAAATAAAATAAAAAATAAATAAACCAATAAAAAATGAAAATACATTAAATTCATAAATCAGCTCAAACCTATCCGATTGAATATTAATTCATTTATGATTCTTTGTTTTTACCTATTTATGATTTATCCACTATAATCCGCCTATTTATGGCTGAATCCGATCTGCTCATTTGCCATTTATACATGTTTAAAAAAATGCAATCTAATATTTTGTTCAATATAGTCCATTAATGTTCACTGGAACCATGAACTAAAATGTATGCTTCTGTTTATTGTAATTTCAGATTAAACCAAATAGGGGAAAAAACAAAAAGTAACTATTTTTGAATTAAGTTATATCTTGGTTTGTTCAGATTTATATACAGCCCCGACTCCAGGCATGCGAATATAACTTGGTTTGTTCGGATTTATATACAGCCCCGACTCCAGGCATGCGAATATCCAAGCGCAACCTTCCAAGTAACAGGGCTTAAAATCCCCACCCCATTACTGTTCTGAAAAGTAGAATGTCACAAAATGGTTCTGTCAAATAATTGTACCGACTCAAATCATTAAACAGAATGATAAAAATTGCAAGGGGTGGGAGCAATTTTAACAATACATAAATTCTTCTGACTCGATACATGCATTATCAATTATCTGTTACTATGCCTGCTGACAGAATAAATAACCCAGGTCTGATTCGAAAAAGTTAGCCTGCCTGATAATCCGAATGATTCTTATAAGCCAATTGCATGACAACAGATCTTTTAGCTACTTCCACGAAGAACCACCAAGACGAATGACCTCTTCGCCACTATTATCCCTCCGAGGAATCCTTTCGAATCCATTATCCCCTTTTTTATCACTCAAATCACCATACAGATCCTTCAGCTTTGCCAGATTGCTAGATGCAGATGTCCTATCCTTGTTTCCACCCCTATATGGACTTGCATGACGATCAAATGGTCCAGAACCACCAGCTTGCACACTTCGACTATGACTTCGACTCCGGCTACGGCTTCTACAAGAATTTCCCTCTCTGTGGTGTCTACTTCCATCAAGGCTACTTCTTTCATAGTCCCTTCTGCTGTCTCTCTCAGAATACCTAGATCTTCTATCATAATCATACCTTCGGTCTCTTTCCCTTTCTCTATCTCTATCCCTGTCTCTTTCCCTTTCTCTATCCCTATCGCTATCTCGGCCCAAGCGGTCTCTGTCCAGGTCTCTTTCTCTACCCTGCTCCCTGTCTCTGTCTCTGTCTCTGTCCCTGTCTGAATATTCTTTATCGGAATATTCACGACTCTGGCTGTGACGGCTGCTGGGAGATCTTCTTGAATCATCACCACTTCTATCATAGGAAGGCGGCGGTAGTGTACGACGAACAGGTGAGGAGTCCCTGGTTGATGCACGATGAGGAGCTCGCTGTCCAAAAGAGACTGAAAGAGCAGCCTTCACTGATGGTGGCCGGCGTGCAGTGTCATCAGATCCATGGCGTACTGAATCCCCTGTCGCACCAGATGGTTTTGTGGGGAGTTTCATCTTCTCAAGATTAGAGACAATCTGTCGCAGTACAGGAACAGGAATGCGAGGGAAAAGGGTATCAAAGTAGTACTGTAAGAGCAAATATAAGCTATTAATTACTTTTCCTACAAAGGGAGAACAGAATATGAAAATAGCACAGAACTTCACAAATTGATTGCAACAAACCTGACCAAGAAGCAAATCACGCACATATACGCCCATTGTAGTCTTTCTTCCACTAGAACCAGGAGAAAATTCCTGAAAAATGAAATCATGATTAAAAAAGCCACTAGAGCATCAATGTATCTCTAAATTCTATGAATGGAAAAACTAATTAAAACTATCATCCAGAAGCATGGTGTGATAACTTCATTCAATTTTTAAATATGATGTTTGAGATCGATCTAAAATACTTCTGAAACAATTAAAAGACAAACAATACTACTCCAAGGCCCAACCAAAAGGCTTTGCTCCAATCTCTTGGAGTATGAGACTGGAATGATAAGATTGAATTTCCTCTAATCTCTTCCAGATGACTCTTGCTAAATTCTAGGACCCGTGAAGTCATGACTAGATTCCTCAGAAACCCACCAAGCTCATGACTTCACCAAAAAAAAAAAAAAAGAAAAAAAGAAAAAGAAGAACATAATATAAATTCTATTCAAAGAATGTACCTCATCATCTTTAATGTATTGTTCACACCAATTCCATAGGGTCTTTGGATCAGCAGCGTATCTCAAGTAGAGGAATCCAATCTGCAAGGAAAATTTCAGGGCATTAATCCGAATACAATATAAACTCAAACTTTGAGGGTGTTAAAAGAAATCATACAATCAAGCAACATAGGCATGCACAAGCACAGGGGAGAAAAATACGTGCATGCAGGTAATGAAATATGAACCTCTTAACACTTTGATTCCAACAAAATACAAGATCTCTATCCTTAGCTTCAAGTAAGCTGAAACGTAGCAACAGTACAACTTTGGAGAAACATGGGGGATATGCTACTTGTTCTGCTTTCCATGCATTCCCAGAGACGTAACAGTATCAGATAAAATCAAGGAGTGAGAATCAAAAAATAAGACACCTCAAACCTTGGTTTTCCGTACATCTGCTCGGCAAAGCAAGTGCAGTATTATGTGGTAGTGAGAAAGTCTTAGCAACTCAAAGAAACAAGGACCCTCAACCTGGGTTTGTAGAAATCTGCTATGAAAAACAAGGGCATTATCATGTGTGTATATATGTACCATAGCATCAATAGAAAGATTTTAAAAAGACCAGAATCATATGTGTTTTGTCCATTACCTCTTTATAACAAACAAGCTCTTGAAAGTCCATTATCCAGAAAATTGATCAATATGATAAAAAATCATTTCAAAGTGCACCACATGGCATAACAGTACACCTACCCTCGTGGATTTGTAGTTGATAATACAAACAAGACTAGGAAGTCCCACTAACCCTTTTAATTCCGTCACTGGTTTAAAAAACGGGAAAAACACAAAGACACAAGCACTCATATGACCAAATTTAGATGAATGTACGTACAAGAGCAGCTGTATATAAAGAATACAATTGGAAAAACCCATGAAGCAATTGAAAGCCCTTAATAGTTGCACATATTTGTTTATCCAAAATTCAACACTGCAGCAGACTTACAGCTCACATGTCAAAAATTCTCTTACCCCTACTTCACAGATATCTAGGCATATACATTATATACAAAGGAGATGAACCGTGAAGTAAACAGACTACTATAAACAGTTTTATACGAAAATAAATGTACTACCATTCTAATTTTTGACAATGATGTTTACAGATTATTAATCAAAAATGGTTGCCGCACCGAAAAAATTGGATAGTAAAATAAATCAATAGGAATTAATTGGAATCTAAGTTTAATCCATATACACACAAGACATTAAGGCATAACTTTCTCCCCTGAACTTCCGGAAGCTTTTCATACAAACAAACTATCATTGCCAACATCTCACCATTCCCAAAATATTGGGCATGAAAATAAGTAAAACAAAAAGCATGAAAGATAAAAGCTGCTCTTATCAAAGCTTGAAGCAAGTAAGCCGATACAAAGATCACCTGCATTCTGGAATTTGGAACAAATGTTTCACATAGATAACTTCAGTTTTCTAATTCTCTTTTCTATTTTTTGTTTATGCGGAAAAAAAAACCCCCTCAATAAAAGTATCTTCAGTTGACTGAAACAAACCAAATGCAAAAACAACAAGAATTGCGGCAAAAGCAGAATTCATGCACTTTAAGGACATTGTATGCTGCTAACACAAAATTCCACACAAACTCATACAAATACATAATCAAAGGAGGTGTTAAGTAAAGTAGGACATCAGTACCGCTCTTATATAAGGAGAATCCTTGTGCTTCAAAAGACCATGCATCTGTTTGACCGTGAGTTTCATGGTGAAAAACTTGTAAAGAAGGCAGAAAGCAGTGGACGGGCCACGACAGTTCCCAGTCATCCATGGCTCCACATGGTCAACTTGATTATAGATTTCATCTATTACTTCATGGTAAGTCTTTAACCTATAAAGCTCCTTGAAATAATCGGAGGAAAGAATATTCATACAAAGAACCTTCTCTAGTAGCGAATCAATGGGCTTTCCACTCGTCTGTATCTCCATAACAAAATCTCAAATCTTAACTTCCCAAAATCCCGAAAATGAGAAATTCCTAATCCAAAGCCTTACAATGACATGCCTGCACTAAGAAATCAACATAATTAACAAAATTAGCTGAAATGATTAACAAAAGCGAGCAAGATGTCGCATATGCATACAATGGATCAAAACGAAGTTTCTCCTAAGAAAACTACGAAAAACCCTCAAAGGAACCTTAAAGAAAAGCAAATACATACAGAAATTCAAAATCGAATCAGAAGAAGCGAGCGCTGGGATCTCGATCTGGCCGCAACCAGTGGTTGGGTTATCCCGCTTTTCGGAGAGCGGCAATCGAAAATCAATCGTTGGAACTGGAAAACCCAAATGTCGAGTGAGATCTAAGCGAAGGGGAAATTTTTGCCCCTCTATCTTTTATTGGATCGCTAATGAGATTTGTCTTGTATCACCATCAAGCATTTATCAAAGAGGGAGGAGGCCCACATTAAAACCCAAAAACAAATGCCCACTGATTTACGTGGGCTGTCTCTCTGGGCCATTAGCTAAATTTTTGACACGTATATTATGTTTAATTGTTTATTGCGTAGAATACGGCTACAAGACTGTCTAATCAAAAAAAGGCGCAATCTCCCAGCTTAAACGCACAATCACCAAATTATATCCCTTATTTACTATTTGGTTCTGCCTTTACAAAAAAAAAAAAAAATAAATAAATAATAATAATAATAATAATAATAATAATAATAAATCTATTTGATTGAGTTGATTTTTTGCTCCACCACGCTGAATCAATATTGTAATTGATGTCACGGCAGCCACATTCAGATTTTGTTTATATTATTCTTCTATCATTGTTTCATAGGTCATGTTAGTCTTATTATATTACAAGTGAGATGATATAATATAATGGAGGCAAATATAAATAAATTAAAAAATTATGATATTCTCAATTGCATATAGAAATAAATTAAAATTTTTCCATTTAAAATATTAAAATGACGCGTTTTTATTGATAACTAGATTAGTTGAAATGGAGCATAACTATCATATTAAAATTGTAAGAAAATAAATTATAGGAACGTAAAAATTGTAAATATTATGACTTTATCATGATGGGGACTCCGGCCTTCTACACTAAAAATCCTATCAGGATATCCAACCTGATTAATTTACGGCTATTATAATTATCAGGAAGCATGGTATAAAGATTTTTATCTAAGGAATTTTATTATATATGTAAGTAATAATAATAATAATAATAATATTTTATCAATACAACATAAAAATTATATAATATTAAATCATTAAATGATAAAAAAATGTTTTATAAAGAATTCGAAAATGTTATTTATAAACAATTTGTTAATTATAATATTTAGAAAACTAATTAATAATCCTTAAAATATCTAAAGAATGAGACCAATTGGAAGAGTGGGTGAATCGATCGAATTAGATAACAACACATGACTCGCAATAAAATTAGCCTTATCTGACTGGATGTAAGCATTTCGAAACTTAAGTCAATAAGTTTAGAGATACAAAATATTAAAGAGTTAAAGTCACAAAAATGCATTGCCTAGAGCCACCGTGGCTTGGGGTTATTTATAGTGCAAACCTTAGGATCTAATATCGCAGCACTTGAGTACCTAGAAGTAACCTAACACAATGGTTGGCCGACCAAGATGGGCAAGGTGGTATGTGTCAAGAGATATGACAAGGCGAGGTGTCGTTAGTCTTGTCAGTTGACTTGGTTGCATTTCGTTCCATCAGTTCGATCAAATTGGTCATACCAAGTGAGTTGTCTGGGCTTGGACTTGCATGGTCTTGTTCTTTGGGCTTATTGGGCTTAGCCCAAATAATAATAAGGCTATTATTATTTGTCCGTACTAAATAATCCAATCAGAATAAGAGTGGACTTAGGCAACCTGAATTTCAAAGTCTTGACTTTTCATATTTCATTTGAATTCCAGGTGTTTCTAAATTCTGAATCTGGATTCAAATGTGAATCCGTCTTTTCATATGCCCAACGAGCTGTCATTATGAATGACATTTTGTCAAAAGTGAAACTAGTGAAGGACGCAGTGTTTTTTTATTTGTCCAACCATGATTTGACACATGGCCATGTTTCTTCTTTAACCGCATTTAGCTTGTTGGGAAAGCTACCTCCTTCACTATAAATAGTTGAGACATTACCATTTTTTGACCTTTTTACATAATTCTCTCATTTCCTTCAAAGCTCTGAGATTTCTTTGCTTTCTTCTTCGAGTTCCTCAAGTATCAATATCTTCTTCCAACTTCTTCAAATTTTTGCCAATTTTACCAATTAAGTCCTCTTTACTTCGATGTCTATAAATTTCATTTCCATTTCAGATTAAGACTTTGATTCAACGTCTTCGTCTTTGTCTTCTTTAACATCATCATTACCTGCTCTTTTTTTTTTTTTTTAATATTCTAGGATCTGCTTATTGGGAGCAGATTAGAGATTCATTTTAAGTTACCTTACCTTTACAAATGGCCTCAAGTAGTAATCCAAGAGGATCATCCTAGAACGAGGGTTTTGACCTTAACTTCCTATCAGAATACAGAACTAAGAACCCTATAGTTAAACGCACTAAGCTTTAATCTCTCAAGTCAAATAATTGAAGGAGAGATATAGGTTACTTGAGGATATAGTCGTTCTAGCTTGTCCTTTGTCAATGTCGGTAATGGATGGTCTGTACGCAAACCTCTAGAATGGTTCGTCACTAACAAAGTTTGGATAGTAGACTACAATTTCAACTTCATTTGTTTGATGTAAGCGTTTTTCGAAGTTATAAGATCACACCTAATCAACTCAACCTAAAGAAGTGAAGAACAGTTGCCTACGTCAAAGTTCTGTGCAAGTCCCTTGGTATGACTTCTTCACTTTAGCTCTACTATTTCATTGCTAAAAATAAGAGAAGGCTTTTTATTCTTCCCTCTTCAGTGAAAGGCTTTAAAGAGAAGTTTTTTTTGATCGAGCGCAAAGAAGGTTTTGGAATGAGTTTGCAGCAACTGATCAAACCAAACTTCCTAAAAGACTTAGCTTTTGGGCTTGACTTTTTTAAGTCTAATATAGAGAAGTTAATGAAATATATTAGAGATCACGAAAAGGATCCGAACGATTCCTCAACTTTGCTAACTTCTCTGAATAAGCCTATGAACATGAGTTTCTGAGATTTTATTAGTGTTTTTGTCTTTTTTCATGCATCAATATTTGTTTTGCATTTAAACTCGTATTTCTTTTATGCTTTGTATTAATTCTAACTTTTTTTTTTACAATTCCTATGGATCCTTAAATGAAGAAGGACATTGCTGAACGGGCAAAAAAAGTGTACAAGTCAAGGAAAAACATAAAGAAGTCCACAAAAGAGAAATGACCATACTTGTAATGCCCCGATAATTTCGGAGTTGTAGATTGTACCACGGTAGATTAAGAAATTTACCTGTAGACACCATGACCCGATGCAGTCTAGATCAGGATTACTCTATGATGAAGAAACAATATATTTCTGATAGAGAGAACAAATCTCGAAACTCTGACCTCGATCTTCGTATTTTCGTAAAAGCTTTGTGGTTTATTTAGTGTGTTTTGGAAAGGTTTTGACCAAGAGCACCAAAAACCTTGGTTATGGCCTCTAGTAATGGTAGAAGAATGTCTGTTATAAAAGGGATGGCCATTTGTGGCTGTCCCCCCTTCAGTTCAGATCAAATCAGGGGCATTTTTATAAATTACGGGGAATCTTATAAGGGATGGCCGTCTGTTAGCGATGAACACCCATTTGTGGGGTTATTTCTATATTTTCCATATTTTTCAGTTTTAAAAATAAAGGATAAGGACGAGATCTAATTTATTCCAGATTGGAAGGGATTAATCCTTCCTAATATGGAGAATCAGAGTTAGAGCTGGTCTCCAACTCCTCTCTAGGATATTTAAAGGAAAATTAGGGTTTTCAAAAGGGGGGATCCTCGATTTTTTTTAAAAGAATGGTGTTTTTGAGAGAGAGCAACTGATTCTCTTCTCTTGAAACCAAGTTCAAGTGCAATATTCTCACTAAAACACATACAAATCTTTTATTTTTTGAACAAAAAAATTGAGGACCGGACCGAAGATTGGTGCTTCTATTTTCACAAAATTGAGAATGTCATGAGGTTAATAGTTTAGGTTTCAAGCCTTCTCTCTCTAGCTCATATCATGATCACATGAACACATTTACTATTTTGTGGTGTCTGATATATGATATTATGTTTGTTAATTTGATTTGCATGATTGTAGAGATGCCATGTTTCACCATAATGATTTAAAATTTTTTAATGCATTAGAGTGACATATTAGGTTCATTTTTCTCCATTAATGTGTTTTTAGTTTCTAGGATTAATTTTTGTTTTTCGTATGTTCTTGATTGCTCTTATTTGGTTTAAAAGCATGCTTTTGATGTTGTAGTTAGGTTTGGCATGGGTCGATGTCATAAAATTGCATTTAGGGTTTATAATTGATTATTCTTTAATTTCTGGGTTGAAAGCATGTTTTTTGTTTTGTCCTTCGAGTGACAGATAGGAAGAAAGCATCATAGACGTCTGTTTGTGAGCACAACAAATGGGACGTCGCGATGCTTTCTCCTTATCCCATCTCTCGCCTTGCTTGAGGCATCTGTCTATCTTTAGGGGCATCCATGGCTTGATTTTCTTGAATTTTTTTAATGTATTTTAATGCTTTATTTTGCGTTTAAGTCATTTTTTAGTATTTATTCCTTTAGATTCGTTTTTGTATCTTTATGAGTGTAGCTTCTAGTCTTTATTCATGTTTTTAGCATAGTTATTTTGTTCATTATCTTAAGTTATTTTAATATTTGTTTCTATATACTAATTGATTTGACTTTCTTGTGTTTTGTGTGAGCAATTTGTTTTATGAATTTTTGGGAGATGATTCTACATCGAGAATCGTGCCCCAATCGGTTCTTTCATTCTTCCTCCTTTAATTTGTATTTAGATCATATTATTTATATTGCTTTATTTAATTTCATTATTTTGTTTATTTTTGAATGTATTCCTTTTCGGGAATGTAATAGGTTATAATAAAATGTTTTTTGCATGTTAAGTGGAAATTTTATTTAAAACCATCTTTTATTAATTAATTTGGATTTTGCTTAATAAAATGGACCAATGTCCAATTTTTAATCCAAAACCATACAATAAAAAGGAGAGTTTGCTTTCTTCAAAATTGGGATCACTCATCCTATATTTTCATTAAAATTCAGCAAAGGTTCCTAAAAGGCAACCTTCACCTCCAATACTCTAGTAACATTCATAAAACTTCTAAATATCACCTCAATTCATCATCAAACACAATCACCTCATCACAGTTATAAAATCATCATAATATAAGTTTTATAATATCAAACATTTGTTACACAATACAACATATCCCATGACAATTCTTAAAAGTCTATTACATCATATGCCTAAGTTTCACATCCACAGTAGTATTACATGTACATGCAACTTTTCTTCTCCATCATCGGGTCTTCAATTAACCGTCCCTGTGTACAGTCAAACAAACCATGCGCTAAGTAACATTGTTACCTAGTGGTTGATACAATTACACAAAATTTCATCTATATAAGACTACTTTAAATAAATTACCATTTTACCCTTTTATGTTACTTTTAATTAATATAGTCAAATTTTATTCTCTTATTGTCTTAATTTACTATTTGATCCTTTTTATATTTATTTTTCTTATTAAACCTCACATAATTCTTACTTGAATGGAAAATTACCATTTGATCCTCGAGGCTTTTCTATTTCTTATTATTGTGCTAAGTCTACTCTAATGTTATCCTTTTTTTATTTCTTTTTGCTTTTATTCCATTTTAAGTTCAAAATTTTTATTTTAATCCCTGTACTTTTCCATGTGATGGAAAATTACAGTTTGGTCCCTAAACTTTATATTCTTTATGTTTGACCTTGTTTGACTTCTATTTTGATTCTTTTTGCTCCCTTTGACTTTTATTTCATCTTAAGTGAAAAAATTACATTTTGGTCCTTTTGCTTACTTATGAAGTGATAAATTATATTTTGGTCCTTGAAATTTTTTATTAGTTACGATTTTGCCCTTCTTTGTCTATTTGACTATTTCAACCTTTTTAGCCACATCTTTGATGCCAAATTATGATTTTTCCTCCAGTTTATCGCGTAATTATATTTTTACTCTTTTTGAATTTATTATTCACATATTGCACATTATTTACTATTTAATCACACATGTGATATCTTTTATGCATAATTTATCGTTTAGTCCCTATTTTTCTGCATAATTACAATTTGGCCCTTTCTAAAACTATTAACTGTATTTTTCACATTGTTTCTTATCTAATCAACTTTATGACATCCTTTATGCGTGATTTACTATTTGATCCTCATTTTCTCATATATTTATAATTTTGCCCTTAGTGATGACCAATAGAAATTCTCGAACTGGATATACGGGATGAGGATTGTGTGATTGTATGTGTATACTGTATGGCTGTATGTATATACTGTGTGACTGTATGTATGAGGTGACTACTTGAGCGTAGCCATCCTTCGGTACTGTATGTGTGAGGTGACTACTTGAGCATAGCCATTACTCATTGGAAATCTAATCTCGTGGTGCTACCACGTTATATAAGTTCCTATGGCTAACCATTATATCCTATGGCCTTGGATTACCCACTGTACACTAAGAGCAACTAATTATTTCACAATATGTTACATTTCTACATCAATCTTTATGTTATTTCCATTATGTATCATGTCATCCATTCTCATTCTTCATCTATACATCAATATTATATATGGAAGCACAGCATACATGATGAATGACATTCAAACATGATAAAAACATGGCATTACCATAATGTATCCTATTCGGCTTCATTAGGAACTCATGCATGCCGTGTGCTTTCTCATTTTTTCTCATGTTATGTATGTTACCAATGTCACTTTATGTATTTATATGTTGTCATTAGTCCAATTTACATTAATAACTCTTAGTTACATATAAGTACATCATTATGTTCACATGATGAACATTATGTCTATATGTTATTTCAAGCTCAAATCAATCATGATATACTTCATTCATCATTGTATTATACATTTTATGCTTAATATACCAATAATCATCAAATTAACACAACATACAATATAAGGTACCATTCAGTCATATAATGAACTGATAATTTCATCATGGTTTTTCATGTATTATCATGTCTTATATGCTTTAATGATCATTTTTTACCTTTATATATTGATATACATTTAAAATTTATCATTATTACTTTGTTACCTTTATAAACATAATTATGTTCATATACATAACATTATGTCTAATTGAAATCTTATGTTCCAATTCATCCATTTATGTTTATTCATCATTATAATGCCTAATGCAAGTTAAATATTTAATTAATTATCAAAACACTATATAGTACACCTTAAGACATAATTCGACCAGTTGATGTTCTTCATCTTTTCGTTTGTTTTCTTCATTATTTCTCATTCATTTCATGATATTAAATCTTTATACCGTAATATCTCAGTTTATTTCTTAATTCTACCTATGTTCACTTAGTGACATAATGTAAATTTAGTCTAAAGTCAAAGGAATAAATGAAATTAAGTGTAGTTTTGCATCCACTAACCTCAAAGTAACTTGAAAATCACTTATTCTTCCTTCTCCATTCCTTTCTCCTCTTTGCTTTTCTCTTTTCCTTGGAATTCCTCTTCAGGCCGAAATTTTAGAGGAAAAATTGGTGAGCTTATGCTATGAGTTTAAACATTTAATTGCTACTAAATAATCATACTAATGATGCTCTACAAGCCTATAACAAAATTTTCAATTAGTTTTAACAAAAACTCAAGAACTTACCTAATTAGGTTAACTTTCTCTCACTAAAAATTCTTATTTTCCAAGCCTTCTTTTGCTCCAATCCAAATTTTATAATGAAAAAGGAGGTTCTCTAGTGCATTTATATAAAATTTGGGCTTAAGATTTGGTGAAAATTGAGATGGAAGGAATTTTAATTTTTCAAAAACTGATGTTCCTCTCATCAGAATCTCTAAAATTTTGCCCTGCATGAAACAACATATGCAGGAACATGTGTTTAAAATTTCAAGTCATTCTAACATAATTTCAATATACATTTAGCTCCATAGACAAAATTAGTTGGTTCGAAACTCGAAATTTCAAAACTACCAAAATAGTATTTTTCATTTTCAATAGCTCCTTTATGTTATTCCTAATGGGTCTATATGATTGGAATAATTTTTGGAGATGTACAAAATATTTCTGAGCTTAATCAAACTTTCGGTCAATCCTTTTCACAGTCCCAAGCAAATCTTTCGCTATCTGTTTTAGAGACCTATGTAAGTTCAAATTCTCCTCAAATTGTACCAATGGGCTCCATTTAACATCTATTTTCTCCTGAAGTGGTTAAGTACAACTTCTCGCCAGGTCACCCATCCTAGTGTTACCTTAGGCTGAGCACGTTTAATATTTATATACTTTATAAATTTTACTGTGCTATACTATTATAATCACGCTGAAAACTATCCCAGGATTACTGTTTATGCTCTAAAATGTACCATGCATGTCAGATGAAATTTTGGAATGTTACAACACATGTATCCTAAATAATCTTTTACAGTGAGCAAGGGTGGTGAAGATCACCTTGGAGTGTAAGTTAGGTCGTGTATAAAGGCTTGACTGTCTACCAATGAGGATATTTTTTCCTTCCCTTTGTTTCTTTTGTCCGCTCACGCACATCTGATCGTGTGCTTAACCCATTCTCTTCATTTTACTCCCTAATTACTATCCCTTGATTTCGTTATCTTTTGCCTTCTCTTCTTTGGCTTTTAACCTCTAAATCCCTTGTTTAGCTCTAACATTGTTTGCCCTTTCAGATATATTGAATTATATTCCTTCCAAAATGCCCGAAGATTGCTTTCAAGTCCTTCATTATTATTGAGGTTAAGTCTGGTTGAACATTGGCAAAAGATTATTGTAAGTTAGAGATCTGCGAGTAGACATATCAAAATCATCTCACCTGATGATGGATTTCAACCTCCTCCTTTCATCATCATATCTTTAGTTTTAGAGTACCTAGATCATTTTTGTGAATCTACCATCCTCTCGATAAGAGCACTAAATGATAATCTTGAAAATATCTAAATAATGAGATCGGGTGGAAGAGTGGGTGAGCCGATTGGATAAACAAATAACACAAGAGCTTTAATAAGACTAGCCTGATCTGATCGGGTGTAAACACTCCAAAACTTAAGTCAGTAAGCTTAGAGAGATAAAATTTTAGAGAGAATATCTCAAAGATACATTACTTAGAGCCATTGTGGTTTGGGTTATTTATAATGTAAGCCTCAAGGTCTAATATCGAGGCACTTAAATGCTTAGAAGTAGCCTGACATAATGAGTGGTTGACCAAGATTGTAATGACCACACTAGTCCACCCAAGCTCTACTTGCTATAAGCTCTTTTACATAGGATAATCTATCCTCTTTATAACTCTGTTGGTTGTTATTGTTATTTACACATGCATACCTCAATATACTATGCAAAAATAATAAAACATTTTATTAAATACTTTATATAAACAACTAAATTGTTATATTAATTAGTGTTCTTTAGTATGACATGATAAATACAAGAGGAAAATAAATTACAAATATACTTGACTCTCTCCTATCTCTAAAGTTGGCTTTACATTAGCAGCTCTTGTCCCAACAGAAAGCATCTTGACTGCAAGTACCTACACAGATAAACACCCGTGCTAAGCTATAAAGCTTTGTGGGGAACAATACGTATATGAACAATCACTCACAGTGATTGTTCTCAAGCACACAATAAACAATAATAATGTCAAGATACTATAATCAACATGCAAGAGTTATAATATAACTCACATAGCATAATTAATCATATATATTGTTATTACTGTATAAATATGGATCATAAATAACTAATCAAGTATTTATCAATATTACACATATACTGTTCAGTTCATACTATGAAATGCATGCTAAAGTCCTATGGGTGTGGATAACGGGTGCTGTGGATACCATAAGGTATCAAATCTGTAAATACCCGAAGGTATTAAATCTTTGGACCCATTGGGTCAGAACTGTGGTCTCATTTAGAGACAAACTGTGGACTCATAAGAGCCAGACTATAGCAGCTACAACTATAACCCTATAGGCATGCCTATCTATCCACAACCAAGTTCTATGTGCAGGCAAATAATCATATCATATAATGGTACTGTATTGGTAATTTACATTCAAAAATCCAAATATAAGCATCACATATTATTTCACAAATATTTCCTTTACATTTCATTTCAATATATAATTTATGTATATATAAATTGAATGTGGTACATTCTCGTGTTTATCATTCATGTAAACTGGTATTTTAAGGTCTATTATGCCCGGTTATAGTAACAACACATGGAAAATAGCCTATTATAGTAGAAAAATGAGAAAAATAGGCAATTATATGGGACAAGCGTGTTTTGTCGCGCTAGCAGCAAGTGTCGCACTCGCGGCAGAGGGCGACGGCCCAAACACAATTCCTCTACTCACAAAATCCTGTAGACTGGTTAAGAATATCAATTTGTACCTCAATTTAGGCATACCAAACGACTTTTCTGAAAACGTTGTCTTCTACAAAGTTTTAGCCCTATGTTTCTAGTTTCTAAAACATCAAAAATCATCTCAATCAGAGCTATAAATCTCAAGATATCTCATAAAAACCGAAGACTGCTCTCACTGACAGGGCAGCAGTCAAGACCCGGATTCAAGCAAATTTTTCTCTATCCTACAGTTTGATTCAGATTTCGTGTTCTTCATAAGAAATGAATATCTGTAAGTCTAGTTTTATATCCAACTGGAATTTCTCAATTCCACTCACTATAACTCAAGATATCATTAAAATAGTGAAGACTGTTCCAATGAACCCTAAAACAGTTTTTCCCTTATCTTTATCAGCCCTTCCTATTTCGGTTTTCAATCAAGTATAACCTCAATTTTTCATAATATTTACTTAATATAACATCAAATACTACTATTATTGCATCATATCCATAATAAACACACACACAAACAAGATTAAGTTCCCATACCTCTTTAAGCTTTAACCTTTCAAGCTTTACCTTTCTCTCTCTCTTTTCTTTATCTTTCTCCTTCATCCTCTCTATCTTTGATCTTCATCTCTTCTTGCTCCTAGCCTGAAGTTGCTGTAAAAATCCTTCTCTTCTATCATTTACAACCTTTGCCTTCTTTGGAGAGTCATTTTATTTTTTTATAGACTTTGAGGAAAAGAGAAGAAATCACTAAAGAAGAGAAGAAGAGAAAAAGAACAAAACAAGGGAATTCTTGGCCAAGAATGGCCGGCCACCACACAAGAAAAGGAGACCAAATTGCCTTTTTCTCTCTTCCTAGCTTTCTATATGCCAAATTCTTATTTGTTGATTAATAAAAATCTAGGCAAAATTCACTTTGGTCCCTCTTTAAATTTATGATTCTTACTTTTGTCTCTCATTTCCACAATTTACATTTTCACCTCAAAACTTTTACTTTAACTTTTCAATTATACCCTTAATTTACAATTTTCCTTTAATTAATCATATAATTAACATCTGTCTTATGCAAAATAATCATCTACCTCTCTTAGGGTACTATTAGGGGTATTACAAAGATGGGCAAGGTGGTATGTGTCTGGAGATGTAACAAGGTGAGGTGCCATCAATTATATCAGTTGATTTGGTTGCATCTTGTCCTATTAATCCAATCAGATTAGTCATCCTAAGTGAGTTGGATGGGCTCAAACCTGAATGGTCTTATTCTGTATACTTCTTGGGCCAACCCAAATGATAATAAAGGTATTAGCACTAATGGTTGTAGAATAAATAATTAAGCGTTATTCTCAATTACATATACAAATAAATTAAAATTTTTACATTTAAAATATTATTTAAATTAAAATGATATGTTTTATTAATAACTTCATTAAAATATATTTATTATTATATATGAAAACTTAAATTGAATAAAAATCTAAGAAAATTTTGATGTTTATTAATTTTATATTTTTACAATATCTAATTTATTATTTTATGAATCTCACATACTATAGTAATATATTTTTTATTTTAATTTATATTCCTCAATCCTATATGATTTTTTATTAAAGTATCTAATTTTATTTTTCTGATAACATTAATTAGATCTGTCAAATTAATGAGGTCGAATGGGTTTAAATGATCATATCAGATCGGTAGGGGTGAGAAAAAAATCGAAAATATATTTAATCGTAAAATTAGTTTAAAATTAAACTTTTTTTCAATTAATCAATCTGATATACTCGATTACAGTGTTTACTTTTTATATTTTTGATTTTCGATTTTGGTTTTTGATAATCGATTATATATATGTAGAAACTAGGCCTCAGTTAGCCTCTGTCAGGGTTATCTAATTAGGATGATGCTAATTCAAAAATAACCAGGAATTAGTAACACTCTATTCTTCTCCAACACTGGATTTTTAAAAATATTCTATAAAAGTTTTGAGAGTCAAAAAATGTGTTTTATTAGCATGCATGTATTTCTCTCTCTGAAATGGGTGAAATAAGCGCATCTACGAGCTTTAGATTGACTCAAAAATGAATCACGGGTCAAGACTGTGACTCACTTTTGAGTCATGGCCTGAAGCAGTGACTCACTTCCCCTTCCTTTAGATTGTGATTTGAGTCACTGGACTTGACTCAAGGTCGAGACTCATTAGAGAGTCACGGCCTAAGACTGTGACTCACATTTTTTTGATAGCAAACTAATTTTTTAGACTTTTATGGGGGCCAACATCTGAGTTAAGGCCATGACTAGGTTTTTTTAATCCAAAATTCTAGATTTTCCTGCGAAATAGAGGATTGTTTTTAAGATAAAAATTTTCTACTTTTTTGGTCCTAATCTAAGGCATTTAAAGGTAATGATTTACCTTAAATGCATAACAATAATTTTTTGAAAAACACACAAAAAAATCTAGTGTGAGAAAGAAAAGAAAACACTCTTTGTTATTTCATCTGGTTTTTGGCTAAACAAAAAAACCAAGAAGAAGAAATAGAGGTGTTCTTATTGGATTGTCGAAGTAGCTCCACTGAAGGTAATATAAGAGGCCAACTTATAGCTCTTATGTAGATTTAGGGCTTTTGTTCTTATAAATTGTGATTTTGAGTTCTCTGTAAATTCTCCATGCTATATTTCTTATTTTTTTTCCTCTCTATGTAATATGTTATTCTTGATATTCTTGTGCAAATAATGCTTCATTAGTATGTTTGTAATATTGTGTTTTATGCATAAATATCTTACTTATATGTGAATTTAAATAAGTTTGATGTTTCTTAGTTTTATTTTCTCTCTCTAAAGCATGTTTCTCTCACAAGGTGCTTTTGTGCAAACAATGTTACTTTGTGTTTTTATTACTTGTTTTGAGCATATGAGTTGATTCTAGAAAGTTTGAGAGCTTTTTTTATTTTATGTGATTTGGGGCCTTAGAAAGTAAATAAAGAGGTTTAAAATTGGTCATGGCATCATTCCAGTGGCAACTGGACATTCCAACTTGCTCCAGAATGGGTTGTGACTCACTTGGTGGGGCGTAACTCGCCCCACTCAAGGTCGTGAGTCACCTCTTTGGGGCCATAACTCACTCCTTACCTTCTGAGGAGTCCGTGACTCACTCTTGGCCTTTCCCTTTGGTTTTTATGCGTTTTTTCTCTTTCTTTTTCCTTTTTTTTGCTTAATTCCTTGTGGTTTTTACCTCTTATTCTCCACTTGTGTTTATACTTTTGTTTTTGTTCTGTTTTTTTTCTTTTTGGCCTAATTTTTTGTTGCCTTGCTCAATTTTCTCTTCCTTTGAAATTTAAGTTTATTGTTTAACTAATTTTATTTTTCTATTTCTTTTTCCTTGGTAAAATGCATTATGAGTTTGCATGAAAAATGTTGGGAGTTGGAGATTGAGCTCATCCGGTTCGATATCAATTTTTTAGCGTTATTTATTTGTTTATTCATTCATTTATTTTGTATTATTTATTTATTTTATTTTTGCATGTTATTTTGTAATAGTTAGTAAAAAAGGCATTTTTGGCACGATAATTAAGGAAATTTATATTAAATATTTTCTACTTAATTAATATAATTTTTCTAATAAACTCGGGCCAATGTCCATTTTTTTATCCTAAAAATCACATAAAAGGATTTTTTTTTATAAAATATGCATGAGGAACCAACGTTCCTAAAATGGTTAATAATCCAATTTATGCATGTCTTTTATTACATCATTATTTTGTTAAATTATTTTTTCACACGATTAATTGGAAAATTCATCAAATGATCTTATACCAGTTTGAGTGGGATTTTTCTACAAACTGGACCAATGTCCTGATTTTCACCTATCAAATAACATGTAAATTAAGGATTTTCTTTTAAGAATACAAATATTTCTTTTACCTTAAAATTGGTTAATATGATTCTTTTCTTTAAAAGTCACGTGGGTCCGATGCTCACATTTTTATCCAAAATATACCCAAATCTCTACCTTTTGTGAAATACATACGAGGACCAATGTCCTCATCAAATTGAGATTAATTAATTTTCCGATTTATGTATAATTTATTTAAATATTTTATACAATTTATCGCTTTTTATGTGCTTACGTGCCATTCAATTCTTTACCTTGTGATGCGTGAGAAGAGGATTGAAATAATTAACCATAAGTGATCATTTATGTAAACCTCAACCAAGTATGTAAATAGGAGTGAAGTTCGAACTATCACTAGTTTTGGCTCCTGATTGATGTCTAGCAAGTGTACTAGATCGGCTAGTAATATAGAGAAATATAAATTAAGACCCTGAATATCGTACCCAAGGGAAACTGTGATTAATGCAACTTGTTTCAGATTTTAAGGTGAATAACGTGTGCAAAGAATAAAAGAAATTCCAAGTTTATGATGGTGATGAAAGATTCAATAAATAAAACTTAAACAAATTAAACAAAGCAATCAATTAAACTTGGCAAAATTCAATACTAAAGGCAACTTCTGCTAAAGGACTATCCACCTTAACCGTATATTGTAATGACTTAATAAAAAGGGAACACAAGTGATTATGAAGAAATTAGATAAATAAGGCAAGATAACTTACATCAAGATTATCATTCATAAGCATTAAACTTTCCTTTTAAGAATAATTCAACACTTAGCAAAAAGATCTGATTTTATCTCCTAGATGTCTATTAAATTCTTTTGCAATTAAATTTAACTTCAATCTATTCTTGGTTTCAACCTTTCTTAATCTTAATCTATTAAGACCAATATACCATTATACCTTAACTCAGGACATAATCATGCATTGAGACCAATAAATTAACCTAAGAGCATACAAACCAATAATCATGTTTAAACCAATTGTCAACTATTAATTCAAATAAGTTAACAATTAAATTATAGATGATCAAAGATAAGAATTTGCATAAAATTAAGAAATAATCAACTTGTATCACATTAAGCACAAATTAGGTCATTACAATACATGATTAAGGATTTAAGTATCCTTTACCAAAAGTTAAAGGAAATTACTTGCACTTCATATTAAAAGCTAAAACAAAATAAAATAAAGTTGATACAAAATTAAACCTAAGCTAAAGAATATTCAAGATAGGAGTAAAGTTTGTAAGGTAAAAATTATCTATAACTTGATGCCTTCAGCTCTTTAAATAGCCTTCCCGAGAGTAGTCAACGTCTTCTTTTATTTCATTTCTTGGAAGAATTTGTATTTGATTGAAATAGGAAGACTTAAATCGCCTAAATAGGAGAGTTACTAGGGTGAGTGGACCTTGCACTTGGGAGAGTAGACTTCATGCTCGAAAGAGTGAGCCTTGCACTCGGGAGAGTGAAATTCTTGCTCGGGAGAGTGAAATCCTACTGCTTTATACGTGAACTTTGCTTGGGTGAGTGAAAATCTCACTCTGGAGAGTGTCAAATCACTCGATCGAGTGATTCATGGCTGCTCCCCTTGAGTGAAAACCATAATTTGCTTAAATTTCACTTTTGCCCCTAACTTCCTCCTTTTTGCACTTTAGGCCCTTTTTTCTTCAATTTGGCCCTAAAAACACCAAAATTAATAATTAGCCCTAAAAACATATAAATTAAATACTTAAACTAAAAACCAACTAATTAAGACTAAATTGACTCACATAAACATCTAAAACTATACTAAAAATATAGTATAATTCACACTTATCAAATATCCCGCACTTACTCTTTGCTCGCCCCCAAGCAAATTTGAATAAACCAACTTCTCAAAATTATCAAAATTTAACAAAGAATTATGCATTTCAAAAATAAGCTTAACAATTAGCAAGAACACTCAACCAAACTTCAACTAGTAATGAATTCAAATAAGATAATATAAGCTAGTTTTCGGTGTGTGGGTACAAGACCAAAATATTTTAAGCATCATTAAAACAAAACACCAATGCAAATTCATAGCTAGGTTTAGAATGAATGTACAACTAAGTGTAAAAATGGTTTTGCACTTGAAACTTTAGAAACACTATAAGCCTCTCCTTTAGCATTAAAACCCAAAGATCATCTCCACTAAACAACTCAAAAGCAAACTTAAAATCACTTGGGTCTTAATTGGGTTGTAATGGGGCTAAGGTAATTGGTTATCAAAGAATGTATAAAATTTTGATAAAAAAGAATAGCCACTCTAAGATAGCTAGATTCAGAATTTTAACTTTCTAAGCATAAAACACCCTTTTTTTTTCCATACTTGTTTATTCAAACCCAAACACAACTTAAGCACTTTTGAAAGAAAATATCAATAAAAACTCTCTTCACAATTCATCCCTTTGCTTTCCCTTGTAAATACCCCACATTTAAGATTTTGCCATAAATGCTAACTTTATTACTTTTTTCTTTCTTTTCTTTTTTCTTTTTGCTTTGATGCGGTAATTCAATAAAAATGGGCAATTACAAGGTAAATTCTTACTATTTTCTTGATTTTATCAATAACCCTTAACAATAGTACCAAAAATATCTTACTACACCCTTTAAAACCCAACAAAATTTGTAAGACCCCTAACATAATTCTAATTGAAATTTCATGTTTTTAGTAGGATTTTTATTTGATTAAGATTAAAATTAAATGAGAATTTCGTATAAGTATGGGACAAGGGATAAATTATGTTTTTAATATTTTAATTGCATGAAAATAAATTTTAATAGTGTGGTTTAATATTAATTAAGGGTATAATCGAAGTAAAAAGTATTAATTTGGGGTCAATTTATAATTTCGGCATCTTTTGGGGCAAATGTGAATAAAAGAATAATGGAGAGGCCAATTTAAGGAAAGGGTTAAATGGTGTGTCTATGGTGTGACATGCAAAACCTTGAAAGACCAAGAGGAATAATTACCATAGCACTATATATATGTTGGTTTTTAGCGGAATGAAAGAGAAGGTGAGTGAATGGGACGGCAACTAAGGAGAGAATTCATTTTCTTTCATCTCTTTCAATTTCATGTTCATCTCTCAATTTACCTATAAATTATAAAGACAATTGCATGCATGTGGATTGTTCAAGAAAATATTTATATAGATTAATAAGGTATGGTTTAATTCTGGTTATCTTCATCATCTTCTTCTTCTTCTACAATCTTTATGTGGATTTCGGTTGGGATTAGCTGCTGGAAATAATGGATTAGAGAATGATTTATATTGTAGATAAAGAAGGAAAAGGTAGAAAAGATAAAGGAAAAGGTTTTGCTAGAGATTAATTGGCTAAAGGGAAGTTAGGCCAAGGTATGGGATTAGGGCTACCTTAATGCATGTGAATATGGTTGCTGGAACTTATTGTGATTAAAATAAATTTATAGTAATTAAAAGAGAGTACAATGTAAGAAATGTGCATGAAGGGATGAGATGAATATTCTGACCTAATGACTGAAAATTTAGAGTTGTAATAGAGACCTCTAATTGTAACAAATCAAATTTTTGTAGTTATATAAGACATTTTCCTACAAAATTGATGAAGGAACCTACCTTCAATTCTGCCTCTAGATATTTTTTATGATTTATTGAATTTAGGAGAACTTTTAAATTCGGATTCTGGACCAGGTTGGAGAAAAACTGAGATATATGTATGTACAATGATCAGAATGACATGAAATTAGTTCCTATTCAAAATAGACTCATAAATACACATTTTATATGAAGGAAGTAATGCCTAATTTTATTTCTAAGTATGTCAAATAATTAGCATGAAATTCGTTGAATCTGTTTGGACTGTTAAGGTACAGATGTTGGTAATTTGAGCATAAGTATTAGTAGAGAAGTCAAAATCTTATGCTGTAAAATTATGAGTAAACTAGATACCTAGGAGCACGTTTTTGATGAAGAAATATTGGTCTAAATCCCTCTTAATTTTATGCTATGAATTTTTATAAGTGACAGTAAATACTATTTCGATTTTATGAACAGTCTATAGTATTTCTCAAATATCTTGAGTTATAGGTAAGATATTAAGGTAAAATTTGATGCTATGGAAATTAGACAAATAGGGTAATAATATTGTACAAGATCATTTAGCCTAGAAATGACATTTTAAAATTCATTTATGGCTCACAAGTTCAGTCCAGAATGTTGCTCTGTGCAGATTTTTAATGTACTTTATCTTATGGTTTTCAATTAATTGAACTAAATATGTGTTTATGTGGTTACAAAATGAATTGGATAGAGCAGGTAATATGACTATTAACACAAGATTATATGTATACATATACATTCACACGTGTACATGGGTAAGGACTTGTGATGAAAATATCTCACACATATTTGTGATGAAATTTGTGTACATGATTGTTTTATGCAATTTATCTTACATATTCATACTCTAATGATAGAGTGCATTATATTTGAACGTGCACTTATACTGTGAAACAAGAAATACGATATATGACTATGTTCATGTGTGATGCCTGAATGATAACATAATGAAGTATATTATTATGATGTTATATATTCCTATTCACCAGGGATTATGTATTTGTATACATGATCACATATATATATGATATGCTATATTGTAAAGTATTAATGATTAGCATTTGAATAGGTATGATGCATTACTTGATTAACATATCATGATCATGCTAATATGAGATATCTAATGATGGTAGGTAAAAAGTAATTGTATCATTAAATGAACTTACATATGCAGTTATGTCATCATAACAATATAGCTATCATATGATTATACATGTGCAAAATGAACACCATAAGTTTAAGCATGATATATGAAAAGAAAGATTAAATAGAGTTTGCATGCAGTTATAGTTCAATTGTGGATAGATAGGCGCCTATAGGGATATTACAGCTGCCACAGTAGACCTTTTTAGGTCCACAGTATAGTTAATCCTTCTGGATCTTGCACAGCCCATTTGGGTTGTTTCTTGACCCCGTTTGGGTCCTTGACCGGTCTACCATACAGTTGACCCTGATTGGGTCCATAGTTTTGATATCTTTGGGTATCCACCGATTTAATTCCTTCAGGTATCCACCGATCCCATTATCCACCTTTAGAACTTAAGCAGGCTAAACGGTTGTGTTATTGCATTACATTTAATTTTAAATAAATAAAGCATGATACATGAGATAATATATTTAACTGTATTTTCCATTGCATATGTGATAGTTGGATACTTTTGATACCGATCCTCCTACGTTATGCTTTAATTTCAAGTATGTTAATATAAATATGAGATTTGATTGTTAATGATGATATTCTATTCCGTCATTTATTTATTTTAAATATGTTATTCTTGTTATTATCAACTCTTGTATGTTATATTTTTTCGACAATCGCTATGAGTGGTTGTCTTTCAAAATTAGCATCACCACTAAGCTTTATAGCTTAGCACGGGTTATTTAATTCGTGTAGGTACTGCTGTAAAAGCTTTTGCTCAGGAACGATCTTTGCATCAGAATAGTCCAACACCTAGGTCATAGAAGTTGATGTAGGGTTCTTTTTGATTTTGGTGCAATTTCTTTTGCACGTTTAATATGTATAAAAAGGGCTATCATATATATATATATATATGTAATATAAAGTAAGTGATGTAATAAGTTCAGTGAAAGAATGCTAAAGCATGCATGCATATAGTAGCTAGAATGCTTAATCATAAATATGCTAGATTAATAGATAAATGTTATACAAGATAAGATATGAAGTTAAGACAGTTATGACTAACATGAAAATTATGAGTATGTTATAGAATAAGCCATTATGCATACATAATTAAGAGACTAAAGTTATGGGAAATATCTAATTGATGCGTAGGATACCTATATAAATAGGCTATTTGATATAATAAATGTATACAACTTTGGGTTAATAACCTACTATTATGTGATTGAAAGATATAACATGATACATGATAAAGACATTAGATTAGGGTGTTACAAAATTAATCCATCCAATCGTAGAGTGGCCAATTCTAGAAGGGAAAGATAAAGGCTCTTTAGGCTATATGGTTAATAATTGAGTGTAACAAGAAAAAATAAGATGGCATGCATTAAACATGCCTTATTAGGCTCAAAGTGGCTAACAAGGGTTAATTATATCAAAAAGGTAGGCAAACATTCTTTTTATAGCTCAACAAAAATAAATGTGCTTAGATCACTTTCTAAGTTGCTTTGAGTTGCTTTTATGCTTCGAAGGGTGATGAGAAAGGTTCTAGTACTCTAAAATTTCTCACTTAACTATATCAATGCATTGGTTTTTCTGTAGGTTCAAAAATTGGTCTTTTATGCTCAAAGAGTGGAAACTAACAAATATACGTCAAGTTGAATGTTAAACTAGCTAAAATTCCAATAAACAACATGCTTGCCTTAGTGCTAAACCAAAATTTTTAATAATGTACATTCTAAGTTTAAGTTCAATAAGTTCAAATATTTGAGGGTAAACTGGGGCAAACTAAGTTCAGTGCAAGATAAAAGATAAATTAGAACTGATTGCATGCTTAGTTCAACTAGACATTAACAACTAAAAACTAAGTTATGAGGTCTTTAAACAAAAGCTTAAAACAAAAGAACAAAGCTAAAAACAAAATCAAAAACCACAAAAACACAAAGGACATTTCATGCATAAAAGAGGAGTGAAAAATTTTCTACTTTCTGGACAAAATCGAGCTTGAGTAAGCTCCACCCCCTTTTCAAAATTTTACTGTCCTCAGTAAATTACTCCGGTGGCAGAGGTGGTGGTGGAAATCTCTGCCAAAAGCTATCAATAAAGCACTCAAAATCCTACCTCTATTCATCAATGCTTTCCTACATTGTACCCATTCTGCCTTACAGGTTATCTAAATGAATATTAATCCAATGCAACAGATCAAATACCTGAGGATTAGCTGCGACTTCAGCTTGTGGTGCCACCTGGTGTTCCTCTTTTACCTCCTGCTCTACCTCATGGTGGTCAGAGACTTGAATCCCATGGTCATTTAAGTATTCTTCTCTAGTGGTCCAGTGTCGCCTAGGTTGAAGAGATAGAATCTTCATATGTTTCAATATAAAGTAATCAATATACTCAAGGTCTCCTGCAAGAGGATGGCCTAAATCTATATGACGAACTGCATTGGCCATAATGGTGGCTATCCAACCAATGGAGATATCCTTAACAGTGGATGGTTTCTTCTGTAAGTCCTTTATCTTTTGTGTAATAATCAATGCACCATTAATAGGACTGCCTTCAACCATACATCATAACAGCATAACTTCCTTGGAATTCACTGCACTAAGACCACCAAGACAATTGAAAATGTTAATGGATAAATACCTATGAAGGATACGTAAGGCATGGCTCCTCAAAGAGTGACATTTAATTCAGCCTCCTTTCTATGGCATCAGATCAATAGGATCTCTTACAATCTCCAGTTTTCCTGCGAGGTGGCATTGGGCAATTCTCTAATGGCATTTGTTGGAAAACCTAAACATGCTATGAATTGAGAAAAATTCATTGTATAGCCTTTTCTTCCCAATTTGAAGTTCACTATGCCAAGATCTCCTTCTCCCTTAAAATAACACTCAAATGAATAGAGAAAATCTCGTGCAATGGAGGGGTACACCGGTGGTTTCTTTTCAATAAACGTTGTCCACCTTATGTTGTTAATTAATGGTGAAATTTCATTCCACAGGTTGCCATCAGCTATATCTAGAAAAAGATAATTCCAATAGGCAAGCTTCACATAAGTACAAACATTAAAATGTTCATGTAGTGACTGCTTCTCTTTATCTACATATGTAGGGATGTGTGACCTGGATGAGCTGGAAGCTTCAACATGCCCAGCTTTCTTAGGAGCCACTGTATAAGAAAGAACCCAAAATAAGCAAGAATTTCAGCAATAAAAAGTATAATGTAGCACAAGAAATCCTATAGAGAAGTGTGATTAAAATCGGCTAAAGCATTTGAAACAAAGAGATAAATGAACAAAGTTGCATAGAAAATGATCTGGCCAAAGATGGACCTAAATAAACATGGAAATTGCTACACAAAAATGAAGCCAAAATCGAAATTGAATTCTTTGGAGCAATTCAACAAACACCTTATGGGCACATGTTGCTTAAGCTAAATCAAGATCAAATTGCAATTCAATTGACACCAAAAATGAATATGTGCATGACTAACATACTCTTTAAAAGCTCATATGAAAAGAAATGAAATAGCAACACGTTTTCAAGCTCAAATTCTAAGTGTAAACAACCCCAAGTTACATCAATTTCAAGCAAAATTAAGCTATTTGTCAAATGAAAAATCAAGCTTGCAAATTAAAGAACACTTACTTAGACAAATGGAACCAAAAGAGATGCAAAGATTTGACTTAAAATAAAAGTACTCGGGCGAGTGAAATTGCTCAATGGGTGAGTGAGAGAATAAGTGAAACGGTGTATGCAAGAGTGAAGAAGAATAGAGGGTGAGTGTCTTTATAAGGAAGGACCACTCAGGTGAGTGAAATCTCACTTGGCTGAGCGAGTCCTTTTAGCTTCCAAAGGGACCAATTCTTGCTTCAAAAAATTTTTACGTGATTTCTCTTGGAACATCAATCGGGATAGTGCTTAGGGGGTGCTCTTTTAAGGCTTAAGAAAAACAAAAACACTAAGGAGAGTGTAAATTCACTCAGAGGAGTGGCCTAAGCACTTGGGGAGAGTGACCAAGTCACTCTGCTAAGTGACCTAAGGCTGCTCCCTTTTGTGAAAAGCCTCTCTTGCATGTTTTAAACCCTCCAACAAAATCTTGATTATGCTAAACCTTTCCTTAAAAAATTGCTCTTTTCAGCACTAAATTAACAACACGAAAATTCATGCATTCACTTTTGCTGTTCATCCTCAAAACAAATCACTCCCAACATATTAATGATCACACATTATCAAACTCCCACCTTTCAATTTCTTCAAACACAAGCCTATTTGCTATATTTGCATAACAACTCACATCTCAGGCTTTTATGCACATTATAAAGAATTGACACACTCCTTATTTAGTCATGAAATAAAAACTAGAGTAATACAACACAACAACCATGTAACAAAGATATTTTAAATGCAAAAACAAAATAAAGAAAAGACGAAAACACAAAATGCAAATAATGAAAAATAAAGAAGAGAAAGAGCTTAGTTCTGAGTTTATGAAGTCCTCAGCTAGACTAATATCCCTGAAATCAATCTCGAAATATCCCTGAATGATTTTTATTTATTTTTTATATATTGTTGTCCATACTATATCTTGGCCTTCCCCTTTGGTTTTTATGCATTTTTTCTTTTTCTTTTTCCTTTTTTTCGCTTAATTCCTTGTGATTTTTACCATTTATTCTCCACTTGCATTTATACTTTTGTTTTTGTTTTGTTTTTTTTCTTTTTGGCCTAATTTTTTGCTGCCTTGCTCAATTTTCTCTTCCTTTAAAATTTAAGTTTATTGTTTAACTAATTTTATTTTTCTATTTCTTTTTCCTTGGTAAAATGTATTATGAGTTGGCATGAAAAATTTTGGGAGTTGGAGATTGAGCCCATCCAGTTCGATATCAATTTTTTAGCTTTATTTATTTGTTTATTATTCATTTATTTTGTATTATTTATTTATTTTTATTTTTGCATGATAATTTGTAATAGTTAGTAACAAAGACATTTTTGGCACGATAATTAAGGAAATTTATACTAAATATTTTCTACTTAATTAATAGGATTTTTCTAATAAACTCGGGCCAATGACCATTTTTTTATCCTAAAAATCACATAAAAGATTTTTTTTATAAAATATGCATGGAAAACCAACGTTCCCAAAATGGTTAATAGCTCGATTTATGCATGTCTTTTATAGCATCATTATTCTTTGACATTATTTTGTTAAATTATTTTCTCACGCGATTAATTGGAAAATTCATCAAATGGTCTTATACCAGTTTGAGTGGGATTTTTCTATAAAAGGGACCAATGTTCTGATTTTCATCTATCAAGTAACATGTAAATTTAAGGATTTTCTTTTAAGAATACAAATATTTCTTTTACCTTAAAATTGGTTAATATGATTCTTTTCTTTAAAAGTCACGTGGGTCCAATGCTCACATTTTTATCCAAAACATACCAAAATCTCTGCCTTTTGTGAATATACATGTGAGGACCAATGTCGTCATCAAATTGAGATTAATCAATTCCCCGATTTATGTATAATTTATTTAAATATTTTATACAATTTATTGCTTTTTATGTGCTTGTAATATGCCATTCAATTCTTTACCTTGTGATGCTTGAGAAGAGGATCGAAATAATTAACCATAAGTGATCATTTATTTAAACCTCATCCAAGTATGTAAATAGGAGTAAAGTTCGAACTATATCTGGTTTTGGCTTTATAAGGTGAAAATTCACTTTTTTAATGTTTTATTGGGTGACAACTCCGTGATACCTACCTTATGGTACCCGACAGACGCTCTTGTAGATTGATCACCAATAATAAATGGGAATAAAATCCTATCTATTGCAAAGCGACCAACTTTCACGAGTTAATGAATCTTGATCTAATCTTGATCCCTAAAAACGGATTTTCAAGAACAAACCTAATGCCTACAAGATTTGGTGCATGTCACAATACACACACATACACATTTGCCCAGTACGACCTATATTCTTTTTTTCAAGCCTGGAAACTTCGGGGACTCGAAGTAAAAAAATTCAGCATATTACACACACACTCACACATATATTATTTGTACTTTTATGCCTTAAATTTTTTTTTCTTTTTTTTCTCTAAACTTAAATAAAGTAATGTTTTAAAATACATATAAATTAAATATTTATTTTTATAACTTAATTTCTTGTACTTTCTATTAAATTTGTATAATACTTTAAACTAAATTTGTATTATATCATTCTCTTTTAATATTTATATGAAATAACCAATTAACTTTTATATATGTTATTTTTTTATCATATATTGATGTTTATATTCTACTTAATAGCATTTAATTACATTTTCTTATATTTTAAAGTCTATGTTTTAACATTTAATATTATATAAATTTTTATTTGACTTAGAATTAAGCATGTTAATTTCTAACAAATATCACAATCCATTTATAATATTAGTTATTAATTTGTTGAACATTAATTTTGACTAGTAAATTATATTTATTTTGTGATTTTTATTTTGAATTATTTTGCATATTTGAAATTGAATTAAAATTTATCTAATTTTTTTAATAAGTTTATATTATAAATTTTAATAATTAATCAAAGAATATTGGTTAATCAAATTGAAAAAATCGAAATCGATAAATTGATTAACCGAATATAATGGACTGGTTAATGATTAATAATTTTGAAAAGCCAATATTAATGAACTAGTTAATTTTTTTACTTATGGACGGGTTAATTGGTCCATGCTCACCTATACAGATCGGAATTAAGTAAATTTTGAATTATTAACTTTATGATATTTTTGAGTTGAATCACTTTAGATTCGATTTAGGTTCTTTGATTAATACTTTTTATTTTATAATATATATTTCTTTTTATTTTAAGTCAAAGAAACTTTTGAAATTATAAGAACTGGAATTAAAAAAAATAATTGATCCATTAATAGTTAAAAAAATAAAAACACCTTAGTTAATAATAAAATAGGCTGCCCTTTACCATAGTCATGGACTTTATGTGAATATTAACAAATATTAGTAGTAAGTTAGTAACTAATTAAGTTTGCAATTCTTAAAAAACAAATGGAAAGAACAATATATAAAGCTAAAAAATATAGATTTTTTTTTTGCAGCATATAAATTTGGAATGGTAAAGTAGGACAACAAAGAACACTATATTTATAAAGAAAATAATTAAACCGGTCGATTAACCAAAACTACAGACCGAAATCAAAATCTTTAATATTTATTAACCTAAATTGCAAAAAATCGGTTCAGTTAAAACCAATTTTTTGATTTTTTTGCTTAGCTCTAGATTCAATAGAGCAAACTTTTTTTTTGTAAAAAAATCAAATTAAAATTTAAATTTCACCATATCAATTTTTTTCATTAAAAGGTGCTTATTTATATATTTTATTATTGTTTTTTTTCTTAGATATATTAAAACTCATAAGCAAGTTGTATTTATATATTTTATTATTGTATTTATTTTTTTTCTTAGATATATTTTCCTTTCACTATTTGTTAAAGGGTAGTAATGGGTTTCATCAAAATTGTGGGGCTTGCAAAACCTGACCCGATGTCTATATGGTTCTTAGGGTTATTTGGATAGGATAAAATTGGAGAATTCTTGAAATTTCAGATTCGAGTTGGATTAAACCCATGAATTAGACTTGACCTATCCAAATAACACAAGTAAAAAATGCGATTTTCGTCTCTAGGTCTCTCAAATCCCATTTTGTTTCCCTCTCCTTCACATTCGAATCCCTAGAACTAAAACCCAAAATCGATCTCCCGTCCCCCTTTGCTTGTCGCGCAGGTAATTGAGCCGCTGGCCCTCGCCCGTCACCACCGATAAGTGAAATCAACTTCTAAACTTGTCATTTACGAAAAAAGTCAATTTTTTATATGAAAAAATTATTGATTTCTTTTTATGTAGCTAAATCAAATCAGTTATATTAGCTGTGACAGTACGAGGATCTTGTGTTAGACTTCTCATGCAAAAATTATAGTCTTGAGTTTACTTGCATATCCTGTTAACTAAGGACTTGCTCACCATTGTTTCTGGATTTGCTTCTATTTGATGGTTAAAGAAGAGGGTGGTCATGATTAGGATTTGGATTAAGGTAAATTTGCCAAGGGAAGAATAATAATCCATCTTTCCTTTAGTTTTTAATTTAATTTAATTTTTTTTCCCTCAGGATTGAGCAAAATGAAGAAGAACAACAACTGCAAATGGCTCTCCTCCTCTAAAGCAATAAAGTACCAAGTATTTATATCACAAGCCACATGATTTGTGTGAAAAAAAAATTAACATAAGAATATTCGGGTTAGTCGGATTGGCCTGGTCGGTTCGAGTGGGGGGTTTATGCGCATTTCGGGTCTTGGGTTGTTTTGGTCGAGTATTACCCGAGTGCATGTTATTTATTATTTTCTTAATTTTTTCTAAAACCCTAAATAATCCCCCCCATAACCCCCTCTGTTCCACTCTGGACTGTTCTTGCCTGGAAAAAAAAACACTAGAAAGTTCCCTACCTGATCACCTCCCTCTGCCATCACCGGAGCTTCCTTTGCCGGCCACCGCGCAAAGCCTTCGTCATCGACTAGTTGAAGTCCCGTTCTCCTTTATGTGCGATTCTAAGCTTTATCTTTTTTATACTCTCTCTCATTTCATTAATCAATTTATTTTCAATTTTAAATTATCTAAACTGTTGTGCTTTTGTCTAATAATTTTAACTTTCCGTTTGCATATTTCCTTTTGCGCTACTTAATTGTGAATTGGATATGTCATATGTATGTCATTATCTAAACCGTGTTTCATTTTTTAACCTTTGAGCTGAATCTTATCCATGTGCAAGGACTCGAATTAGCTCACGGGAGTAGATATTATATCTTATAAAACCCCTTGTTGATTTCATGCTTGCTTATGGTGTTTCATTTGGTAGAATGGCATAAGTTATACCATTTGCTTATTATGGAGTTGGTTATGGGTTTCTTTTATTTCTTTCTTTTGCTTTTGTTATTCCTTTTATTTTAGTTGGATTGGATATTTGTTTAGCTGTTTTTTTCTGTATTCGTTTTGCTCCTTTCTTTGCTTGAAGGATATTCAGGACAGAACTTTTGTTTATTACTTCCTTTCTACATGATATTCTTTCCTTTTTTGTTTTTGGATTTTTTTTTCCTTTAGTGTGATTGACTTGAAATTGATGTTTCTATTTTGATATTTGATGATTAATAGGTTTCTGAATGTATTTTTAATTTTTTTCCCCTTAACGTGATTGACTTGAAATTGATGGTTCTATTTTGATATTTGATGATTAATAGGTTTCTGAATGATTTTTATTTTTTTTTATATATTGTTGTTCATACTATATTTTCTAAATTTTTTTAAGCAATCATATATATTTTTTCTATAAAAGGTCAAACCGTGACCTAGTTGGCAAGCTCAATGTCCAGTCCGGTTTGAAAAACATTGGTACATATACCTCAATACTTGTTTTCTTGGTTCCTTACCAGTTCACTAATATCTCTATGTTCCTGTTTAGATTTGCTGCAGCTTAGAAACTACAAAAGCAGAAGACTAAATAAAATGGAAAATAGCAGCAAGGAGCAAATAGTGGATGTAAGGTCAGTGGTGGAAGCTATCTCTACTGATGATGACAATGATGCCCCTCTTTACCAGATTGAAAGCCTCTGTATGCGTTGTGGCGAAAATGTAATCTCTCTATCTCTCTTCATCGTGAAATTCAAAACCCTATGACTTTGTTTTTGTTTGAAACATTTCTCTGCAACTCATCTCTGCAGCCTACTCATTGTACAGCGATGAAAAACTTGTATTTGGAATGATCATTTAAGTCATTATTATTGACGCCATTCCGATTTTACTCTTTCTTTCTGTAACCAACTTGCATGTCATTGGCAGGGTGTGACAAGGCTTTTATTAACATCAATCCCACACTTTAGAAAGGTAAATCTCATGCATTATCTGCATCAAGTTTCAATTTCTTTGCAAATGTAAAATGATTGAACCCTAATTTATTCATTGGCAACTGTCAAGCTAGCAAATATACCATGTCTGTTTGGACCTTTCTTTTTTCTTTAAAAAAATGTCCTTTCCCTCTTCCGTTGTTACCTCAATGGCTCAATGGGAAAATTCTGATGGACTCATGTCTTTTTCCTTTCTTAAAAGTTTATTCGATTTTGGTAAGGTAGCTACTTGATGACAAATGTGTTAAAGAATATTCTCCGTCTGCAGATATTGTTATCAGCCTTTGAATGTCCACATTGTGGTGAGAGGTAACCCTCTATTCTTGCTTTAACACTTGAGAATGTTCAAGAGCATGCAGATGACGTGATCTTCTATATAAGATTTCAATATATTTTTCTACCATGTTCTTTTATTAGAAACAATGAAGTCCAGTTTGCGGGTGAGATCCAGCCACGGGGATGTTGTTATCATTTGTCAATTCCATCAGGCGATCCAAAGGTTACTTCAGTAATAAAATGTTATGATTTTTTATATCTTTCTTGTATGCTCATCAACATTCCATTCATCTCTCATCGAGCAAAATTGCATTCCATGTTGTGGAGTGACGATTACTGTTGCAGATAAATAATTCATGCATTACTTTCATACTATATTGACTATCAACTGTTACTTTTAAATTTTCTTCACAATGCCTCAAAATTGCCCCTAAAAGAATTGTTGGTGCTGAAATACATTTAGACACATTGTCAAATAATTTGTGATTGTGAGCTTCTTGTTTTTGTCTTTTTAATTATGAACTGCCTTTTTCTAATTTGGATTGCTATGAGTGATGCCAAATTGATATGTCAGTGAGTTTCTTGGTTTATAATCCTCCTTCCTACTTCGGGTCATTGTTTTACTTCTTTCTTTAATTTTGTTGACATTCTAACTACTCTCTGAGTGCATTTTATCATTCTCGGAGAGTGTCTATATTTATTATGGAATTGTGGCTGAAGATATCATTTTCAAATATTTTGGTAGGCGACCTATTGTAGCATTCTAATATATTAATGTGATTCTAATACATTCAACATTTCTTTCATATTCTCATTTCTTTTTTCCATTTCTCTGCTTTTTAAGAGTTATGTTTCTTGATGTAACATATCTATGTCCTTGTTTTTTGTGTTTATGCATGTTAAATTTGTGAATCTATTTTCTTCTGTAACCAAAATTAATGGAAGCTGTCCCAGTTATTGACACACTTATTTATTGTTGCCTGAAATATAGGTGCTGAATCGACAGGTAGTGAAATCTGAATCTGCCACCATAAAGGTATTTTTGCTTTGTCCAACTTGCTTTTCTCTGTGCATAGATGTGTTTGCTTACAATTTCTGAACATATGTGCTACTGTTATCATAATTCCTTTTTATTGAACGTTTGAGGCTGCAACTTAATTTTTCTTTTCTTTTCATATGCCCTCTTCCACTTAATGCTTTCATAGCACTCCATGTGACCTATCTGCCACTTGTCTTTGCTTTGCTGGCATTCTTTGATAAGCAAGTTGACGCCTCCTGCTCCTGATTGGTACTTTAGTCTTGTTTGTACTGGGAATTGTTAGTCAAAAGTTAGAGACATGTAATGCTTATGAAGGCTCGCAAGTTCATAAAAAACTGCTGCTGATATGCCTTGTTGTACTTATCAATTTGATGAATTCATCTATCACTTAATGTATTTTTTGAATAATAAACCTTATTTTGTCCCTTGAATGTGATAATCAATGGGTTATAAACAAATAAATGTAACCTGTTATTGTTTGGCAATTGAAAAATATAAAATTATAAATGATGTTTTACTTTTTTATTTATGAAAAATATGCTGGTTTGCTTATCTAAGTTCATTTGGCACTAATGGATTTTGAGATTCTTTTCTTTACGCCTTTTCTTTGCGCCTTTTCTTTTGTGTATTTATGAAAAATCTACTGGACTTTCTTTACACTCTTTCTATTATGAATCTCATCTTCCTTCTTCTTCTTCTTCTTCTTTTTAATTCATTTATGTTTGCATGCAGATCCCTGAATTGGATTTTGAGATTCCTTCAGAGGCACAGCGTGGCAGTTTGTCAACAGTATGCCCTCTATTTCTCTTCTTTTATGTTACATGTCTTTTGGCTGGGTTCTAAATGCCATTTGGTATTGATGTCGTTGGCTGGTTTCTCTTCTTTTATGTTACATATCTTTTGGCTGGGTTCTAAATGCCATTTGGTATTGATGTCGTTGGCTGGTTCATATTATGATAATAGAAATAGGAGGTGTTGGATAATTAATTTTAGCATTCTTTAATTTTAGGATTGTTTGATAAGGTTATCTTTGTATTGTTTTAAAAGTTTCAAGTAAGTTAAGTCGGAATTTTAACTTAAAATTTTATCCATCTCATATCTGTAGTCATTATCTTAGGTTGAAGGGATTTTGGCACGAGCAGCTGATGAATTGCTGGCACTTCAAGAAGAACGGAAGGTAGATGATGACTTTGATGGTGTGCTGTTTGATATACTTTTTCCTGATATGCATTGCCTGTATCCATCCCCTTAATGGTATTACCTGGCTGTACAGAAAGTTAATCCTCAGACTGCTGAAGCAATAGACCGATTTTTGTTGAAATTGAGAGCTTGTGCAACTGGAAATTCATCGTTCACCTTCATCCTGGATGATCCTGCTGGAAACAGCTTCATTGAAAACCCGTAAGAGATTTTGAATGAGTAATATTTATTTTTATTATTTTTTATTGGCTTTCTGGTGGTGAAGGTGTTGTATTCTTGACTTATTACACGTAAACTTATGCATTTATTCTGAGTTGGGTCCATTGGTCTCTGTCTCAATCTTTCTGTCTGCTACATGTTTCTATGATATGAACTTTTGATCTTATTCTGCAGTCTGTTTCTGATGACATAGCTGGATTAGACTTTGTTTTGTGCAAACTTGGATTTTCATAATCTGATTTTCTTGTTGAAGAAAGTAGGCGTGCATGGTTTAGGAAGAAATGTCAAAATTGTCTATTAAGTTAGTTCTGGTTTATGTAATTATTATTATGGTATTATTATCTTTTTTTTATTGCCTAAATAAGTCTCATTAACTTTTAATCTTAGGTGGTTCTTGAGATGGCTAAAAGTTCAAAGTGAAAGTTTAGAGCTTTATGCCATTTCCCTCTTTTTTTATGTGAAATATTTTGATGGGATATAATAATATGTGAATAGGTTTGCTCCATCGCCAGATCCATTGTTGAGTATTAAGTTCTATGAGCGGACTCCAGAACAGCAGGTGGCCTTGGGCTATTTAGCTGATCCATCACAATCAGGAGAATCTGGCGACAGACCTGCATCAGAGGTGACAGGTAGTAATAGCGAACGAATGCAAAGAGAACCTCATGGATCGGTTGGAGCAGTAGCGGGTCATCGGACCATTGCTCAGAGTAATACTGCAGAAATCGCTGATGCTTTGTGTCGTTATACAGCACCAGAGGAGGTAATGCAGTTTTGCTTGTAAAAATTCTAAAATTGAAGTCATTTTATAATTATTGTTATTTTACTATAATCTCCTTTGATGCATGCTTTCTTTAACAGGTGATGACTTTCCCATCAACCTGTGGAGCTTGTGCGAGCCGGTGTGAAACTCGAATGTTCCTCACTAGTATCCCTGACCTTATGAAGAATTTCTTCTTTAGTTCCTACTTTGGGCTAAGAACACAAATTGTTGATCATATGAACTTTTTATTGTAGTCCACTGGCCATATACATGGAAGTATCATACATCTCAAATTGGTATTACAGTCTTATGATTCAGGGTACTTCGAGTTGATGATCTATATTTACATTTTTGGATGCATCTACTGCTTACTTGATAATAATTATTTCAAGATTAATATTTTAGCATCTAAATTTTGTTTTTTATTTTTTCGGGTACTAAAACTTACAAGCTGCAATTTTATTGGACACAAAATAACTTGCTTATGTGTATAAACAAGCAGATTATCTATGTTAACACTTTTTTTTGGGTTCTTTTCTGTTCATTTGTTTAGCCTAGTAATGCCAGAAATTCATTGTGCTCTTTCCTGCTTTTAACTCCTATCCAGAGTGAGAGATGAGACATGACACATAAGTGTAGAAGATTCAAAATAACTCACTTACTTTCACTTGTAATGGGATTTCAATTGTTCAGTTGAGTTTGTGATCAGGAGTTCAGTTGAAGGATCAGGTGTGTTTAGCTTTACAAGTTTTATGGTTTTAGCACCAATATGTGTTTACCAGGGGCTGTTGAGTTTAGATTTGGGCACAGTGGGGAAAATACTTGAGGGCCAAATGCATCACACTCATTTAGTGAAGAAGCATTGCTTTTTGATTACTTTAAGATTGTGTAATTCATAGATATAAATGCTAGATCCAGAGCCTTGATTGAAATTTGAGATTGCAGAAAGGTGACATCGAAGAGTTGTTTTACAGGGTGGATTATCTTGAATGTGGAGATATAAATGACTACTCTATGAAGACTGTTTTTAGGTGTAAAGAAACTGCTGCACTCTGAGATAATGTGTTTGAGAAGCGCTACACAATTTAAGCTTATTTACTTTTGTGGATGTCTGGCTAGAAATCTCATATTAACACAATATTGGTTCTCTTGTTGGGGTATATATCATCATTATGTATGGATGCTACCATGATTATTTTGTCTTAGGAGATACCTAATACTTGTTAGTAAATCTCTTTGGTTTGCTTGACAAGACTTCAAAAGGCAACCTCTGCTGGGTGCCTGGAACTATATTTTGCAGTTGCTCCTTTATTAGGAATATCAAATTGGAAATAGAAACGTTCTGTCTATGGTACATCTGTATTGCCTCCATCATATTTGGTATTATGGTGATTGTAAGTCAATGATGATGGCTTCTTGGAACATAAGGAATTAACTGTTGTGACTGAACTTGTTGAAGATGCATCTATCTAGGGGTAGATAGAATTTGAAACGGAGCTGTTTATGATAGCAAGTATTAGCTGCTTAAGGGATTGATGCTTGCAGATCATACATTCGAGATGCTTGGTCAATGCCTTCTCCATTGTTTGAAGTGCACTTTGTCATGCTGCAGGCACTTCTAGGATTGTGAGACTTATTTGAGAGAACATTGATTGTTGCGCATGAAGCACTGTTTCTACCTGTGTTATGTATAGTTTCTGGTGCAGGAGATTGTGGAGGTTTTTTTAGGATAACATTCAGTGGATGGTTAGGAGGTAGACTTGAGGAATTGATTTTCTTCTTAGCAACTTCTCCATTGCTTTCAGAAAGTTTGTTAAAGAGAAGATATCTACTACTTTTTTTGTTTTCCTCTTACTTGCCTTTTTGCTCTGCCTTTTATTCATTTGAGTTTTGTTTTTAATCTCTCTTCTTGTACTTTAAATTTACTTACTAGGTCAAACTATGTTTGTTATTCTTATAGATTAGAGAAAGTAAGTGTTGTAAGCATGAAATGTTGTGTTGAGATCTCTAATCTATAGTATTTTTCAAATATCCTAGTGATTTTTGACTTTATAACTTTTGGATGGCTGCTCTGAAGTTCTTGGGGCTAACAGCCAACTCTCTAGAGAGAAGCTATGCACCATATAATTTGTTTAAATGGTTGGATTTTAAGGCTAAACTCAACTGATGTCTTACATTTCTAAATTTTAATCTTTTAAAGTTATGCATGAGAATGCTGTTGGCCTTAACAGTATGCAGAAATTCCATACTTCCAAGAAGTAATTGTCATGGCATCCACTTGCGATGCCTGTGGGTACCGCAACTCTGAGGTTTGTGTAATTTGATTATATTTTCTAGTTATCATTTAATTTCTGTGATTGCAATTATTGTTTTCCATGCAGCTAAAACCTGGTGGGCGAATTCCTGAAAAAGGAAAGAAAATCATTCTACACGTGAAGAGCATTAATGACCTAAGTCGTGATGTAATAAAGGTCTGCTCTTATCTTACTGTGATAAATTGTTTACAGAAAATACAAGAAATTTGCCTACATTGTAAGGCTACAGTATATGGTTTCTTGCTTTTTTGCTTGTGAACGTGTGTGTTGTAGTATGTTTTTGTAATTATTGTCATATAACACTTTCGTTGAAAAGATCATGTGAAAGAAAGACTTAAAAAGTTGCTTCTGAGGGAGATGCAGAAGTTATTGCTCATGTGATCAAAGAGACTGTGTTCAGAAATTTATTTGAGACTGATCACACATTGTAAAATTTATTTGAGATTAATTGCAGTCATTTCTCTTGTGAGGGACTTCGGAGGGAAGGGAGTGGTTAGCCTTCCCTTTATTAAATGGTGACTGGAGAACAAGAAGGAAAAACAAAGTGTAAAATGATTTAGTTTGGTTAGTGATTGATGATAAGGGAGAAAACGACTTGTTAGAATTATGGAATTCAACATAAATTCGGAACTAAGAAAAAAGTTAAAATTGATAGGTCAAGGCGGAGGATTGTAAACCATTGCCCCCTCCTCAAAATCCTACGCTGAAGATATATTCAAGCATAATGGATGCTGATGAGCAACCACAAGATCCTTAGCTTTCTCATGTGGAGGGAAAAGGAGAAAAATTTGCTTAATGTTGGGGTTCCCTTCCTCATTCCTGCTTCCATTTGCTGATTGTTCTTTATTCATATGGCGTGTTTTGTGGGCTTATTTGGAAATACTAAAAGTGAACTTGATATCATTGTGAAGTTCACTCACCTAGATATTGAAATAATACAGCTGAAGATTTGTGAAGGATATAAATTCCTCCCTCTAAAAAAGCACGGGCTTTACAACTTTCCCCAGATATTGCCTAGGGTCGTGGTTGGAACTTTAGATTATTATCAAATATGACAATTTTGAAGATTGAATAATGCTGAATGTGTCCTATAAAAGCTTCCTCATAATATGAATGAAGGCACAATAAACTAACTTCTGCAGAATACTAGTGTCACTATTGATAACATGCCTTATGCCAGGAATATATGATGCCTGTTTAAACTAATGCTAATAGATTTGTAGAATTAACAAAAAACCATGTTTGGCCACTAATAGTTGTTTCAAGATGTGGATGTTGTAGAAGTTGCATAAGTTGACTCAAAAAGACCAGGGCAAACATGCCTTAGAAGGATTAAGTGGGTATGTTAGGTTAATGATCAAGTCCAGCAACTCATTTTATGTCATCATGACATGAAATATGAAATGGATTGCAATATATTCCTTTGTTGCATGTTTATGGATTGATTGTGATTTTGTTTTATGTTGTTAAGGATTTTAGTTAGGTTGGAATATGTACTCATTGTTCTCCTTTGTAGATATTCTCAATGGAAAACTTTCATGTGTTTGGAATTAACTGATCAATTTGCATTTATCAGTCAGATACTGCAGGTGTTAAAGTTCCCGAGCTTGATTTGGAGCTCGCTAGTGGCACATTGGGTGGAGTTGTTACAACTGTAGAAGGTTTAATTACAAAAATTAGTGAAAGTGAGTCTCTAAGCTGCTCTATTGATTTTTCAGTTTTTGGAATAAATGCCTAATTATTTTTGTCCAGTCCTCTTCGTGCTATTTGTTTCAAGATGTATTACATTTAAGTTAATGAATGTAATACCCCACCTGTTCTTGAACTCATTTAGTGTAACACTACCTTTATCCATTTCGGACCTGATTATAATCACTCACTTTCACTATACCTATACCAAATCTGGATGGCACTACATGTATCCAATTATATTTAAGGTCATCCTTTCCTGGAAATGTGAACAAACACAAAAAAGTAGTCTATTGCTTCTAGAAATATTATTTTCTTATACATGTCAATTTATTATATATGTCATGAACCTGTAAAATATTTTTAAATATTTTATTTTCTTCATGTAATGTATTTAATAACTTTAAACGGTTCTGTGTATTGGGTACTCTATGCATTAAACATGTACATCTGAATTCCATTTTTAAATAGTCAAATCCTATATAAATGTCTAAGGTAGCCTAAATTGCCTTATCCATTGTCATCCCTTGATATAATCCTCTCTCTTACCCTATGTAATGATATAAGTTGAACTAAGATTCAGAATGGATACAGTTTTCTATGAAATATTGATAACTGTGCTTAATACAATTTTATCCTATTGCATTGGTGAACTATAGTCAGTTTTTGTGTGGTTTGCAATACAGATCAAATTATATTGCTATACAAAAGAAAATGTAGTCTTAGAAAAAGTGAAGTGTTTCTGTTTGTGTATTCAGTTGTGTCCATCAAGTATTGCAAGTGGCTTGTAACAAATATTGCAATATAAAGCAGAAATAAAATGTCCACTATTTTTTAAATCTATCATAGTTCACACGACACTGTAGAATTAAAAAAAAAATCTTGTTTTGATCAGTGTTCATTAAAATACGGTTAATGTTAATTCTAGTATGAACTTGAGCAAAATTTTTGTGGATCTTTCCAGAGTGCATTTATCTTACATATATCAGTAATTTGAAAATTTATGAGAAATAAAAAGGTGCAACTTGTTAATTGTCCCTTCCTGCTGTTATCCACTTCAATCACAGCAACATACACATCTCTCTCTACATCTTTTTATCCACTATATTCATTTGATGCTTTGTAGCTTTTCATTGTAAAACTTGAATAGGAATATAACAGCATTTTTGTGGTTATGTGCATAGGCCTCGAGAGAGTGCATGGCTTTACCTTTGGAGACAGTCTCGATGAATATAAAAGAAGCAAGTGGCAAGACTTTAAAGCAAAACTAAACAAGGTATTGCATTCCTCTTTTCTTGCCTTTCTTTTCTTTGTTTTCTAGCTTGAGTAGAGGGAAAAGTTTTTTCTTATTATCTTGGGGCATGCAAATGTGGGGTGCTTGTTCTTTTGCTATCATTTTGTGGTTGCTCGCTAGACAAAATCCCTTTTTCATTTTAGATAAAATAATATCTTACTAATCAATGGAGGAAAAGTAGAAATGGATAAGTTGGTTTCCTGGCAACTAATGTTAGGAAGAAAAATAATAAGGTTGAGAAACTTTTCTTGGAGCTTGCAACTCCTGTAAACTATGGGAAGTGGTGCAGGGATGGTTTTAGGAGACATCTATTTCATAGGAGTTTGCTTTGGGACCTTCAGTGGAATACTGAGTGATATGCAGTATGTTTAGAGGATGATATCCTATTGTTAGGTGTTAATCGTAACAAGTTCTTCCTAATAGAAGCTGGGTTGAATCTGGGAATTAGGACTAGAACATGATAGGAGAAGATAAGAATGAAAAAACAGAATGGAATATTGAGTTAAGAGAAAGAGAGAAATTATTCTTCTTGATTGATTGGCCTCCACAAGAGAAAGGACGTTGCAATTATAGGAAAGCTGCACTAACTGGCAAAGTGCGCGTGCAACCTAAGGATTGGAAAATATTGTTTCCTGACACAACCAACAAACTTCATCAAAGTGCTAAATAGTTTTACTTGTACTAAAAGGTTGTTATATGAATAAATAAATAAAAATGTAGGGCATCAAATGAACTAAAAGAATCTGCTGATCATCATCTTTTCTGCTTTTACTTACCAGTTATTTATGATGGATAGAATTGATTTATAAGTGGTGGTGCTCAAGTACAAAGAATCTTGAGTTATAATGGATAATCTTGGTCTAGGGTGGCAATACACTGTGAGGAAGGGTTGGTTGACTTAGTTGGGGTGTTGGGAAGTATCTAGGATGCCCAGGTAATGGTTGCCAAGTAACCCATAATGGAGGAACAGTTTTAAGATGTTACTTTGAAAAGATTTACTCTAGAGGGAGCATTGACAGATTTATTTCCAGATATTCTGTTGTTAAGGATTGAAATGTAATAAAATCACACATTTGGGCATTTTCGGGGAAATTCATGTTTACTAGTCCTGTGAAAGACAGCATCATTAAATCAACTGATGCTTTTTGCTTATTGCATTGAGAGTATGTACCAAGTTGATCTTATGGATGCGGTAGTGGGCCAGAGCTAGTATTCCTATTCCTAACAGTAAAACGGCAGCGTTAGTATTATTTTTATTTAAGTATTCTTGTTAGCCTCTGTTTCCTATTTTTTTATTTAGTTGTTTAGGTTTAGGTTTTCTGTTCCTATTTTCCTATTTAGTGACTATGTCAGGTTTTCCTAATTGGAAAAGTTTTTCTATTTGGATAGCGTGGAAGTTCTATTTAAAGGGCAATGAAACTAAGAAATCAGACAAGCAGAAAATTTATCAAAACTTTTGAGAGATCTGGGTTTCTGTCTCAAGGAGTCGTAATGTTTTTGCTCCCTTTTGTTAGCTTGAAGGGTTTTGCTCCCTTTGATGAGCTTGATTAGTCTCCTGGTATTCCAATCCATAATTCAGGATCATACAGTTGAGACATATTGGGGATAAACTATTCTGACTCTTGTTTTATGATCTCCTGTACAACAATATTTGGTTAAACAAGTGCTATGGAAGATTGTTTGGGTGTCTGGAGTCCCTGCTAAAGTTATTTTGTGTGGATGGTGAATCTATCACGACATAGGCACATTGCAATTGAGGTTAGTTGAGATTGTTCTTGTTTCAGGTGAAAAAGAGGAGTGGGTCTTGTTTCTCTCATCATCTGGAGGTTTTTGAGTTATGCCAGTGTAGTAGAGGTTACCTTGGAGAATGGTTCCAAGGTTGTAATAGGAGCGTGCTACTGGAGTTAAATCTGGAATTTTGATAGTGCCTTGTTCATTAATGGATAGTATTGATAACGAAAGTTTTAATATCCTACATTGTTCATTACTGGAAGGATAAAAAATAGCAAAATCTCTTGTATCAGTTGTATGTGCAATCCATTTTGCAGAAGTTATTTTCTGTATTTTAAAAGTAGGTCACGTGAGTTCTACTCTATATTGAGTGCATAAGAAATCATCAGACTTCTTATTCCATGCCAATTGTAGAAGTTCCAGATGGGATAAAATCTTCTACTTTTTTATGTGGGTCCGGCAATTTCAGCTTCTATCGATGAAATGCTCTATTGGAATATCCAGCTATGTACAATGTCTGTAGGATTCGCATGTTAATGGTCAAGTTTCTTAGCACAGCTACTTTTATTGACGGATTATATTTGTGCATAATATTTTCAGCTTTTGAGTGTTGAAGAGCCATGGACATTAATTCTTGACGATGGATTAGCAAATTCTTTTGTTGCACCAGCAACTGATGATATCAAAGATGATCATCAGCTACAATGTAAGTCCTTTCTTTTGTCTACCCTGGCAGGATTAATGCTTAGTTGGATATTTTATCAGTGCAATTTTCATTTTTGTTTTTTGGAAAATATATTTTGTATCTTATTTATGTCGAGGATCCATACAAGTTTTTGAGGTGAGCCACAATTTCTTCTGAAAGACAGCTGTATTTTTTGATTTCAGTCGAGGAATACGAGAGGTCCTGGGAACAGAATGAGGAGTTGGGGCTAAACGACATTGACACTTCTTCAGCTGATGCTGCTTATAACTCGACCAACACTGTCTCAGACGAGAAACCGGAAGAGTAGATTATATACATGTGTGCGTATGTTTGTGACCGCAGTGAGTGTGACTCGGTTGTTTAATGCCATGTCAATTGGTACAATTTTGAACATCCCGCCAATGTACTCTCTCTCCGTCATTTGCAAGATAACATTAGAATTATGTCAGAGAATCAAACATATCCACTGAGTAATTATAGGAGGTTAAAATAAAATAAAGCGAGCAATCTCTCTCTCTCTCTCTCTCTATCATTAAATTCTTGAAAAAATGGAAGATTTTTTAAAATAATATTTTTTAAAAAATATTTACAAAAATGAGATCTGTCAGAAAATAATTACAGAAATAGGATGTTTTTTGATGGTGGAATATTTTTTTGCTGAAATTGCTTGTAGATCAATGGTTTTAGGTCTGAAATTGTTGGTCTCATCAGCGGTTTTAGCAGAAAATTCGTGTCACAATTATTAAATTAATAAAAATTTAATATAATTTAATTTATTTTTTAATTTAATTTATTAAATAAATTAAAAATTAATTAATTTTAAATGCATGCAGGTAAATTTTTTATAAGAGGTAAATAAATAAATAAATAAATATATATATATATAACTTGCTATCACTAATTCAATGATATTGCATTCATATATAGAAACAATTAAAAGAATGTAATAGTATTTTTTTTTGTGAGATCACATTCAATATTTGAATTAATTGATTTTTGGTAAGAAATATATTCATGAGTTTTGAAATTTTTTTACTAAACCTTAAGAATAAAAATAATTAAGCTTTAAATTTATTTTAATCTAGCTTCATAAACTCTAATATATAGATAATTTCATTTTAGTTTGTAAAATTAGGATTCCAAATTCACATCACAGTTAAGTTTGAATTTTTTTCAACTAAAATGACTTTTTAAAAAAATATATAAAAAAACATAAAATGACATTGTAAAAAAAAATGCAGAGGTCTGAATTTTCAAAACTTGTGGAAGTAGAGTGATTTTTCTCGGTAAAATAATGACCATCACTTAACATTTTTTATTTTATTTAAAAAATTAAATTATATATTTTAAATTAATAAATTATTAATTTAAATAAAATAAATTTTTCTTGCATCGATTATTAAATTAATAAATTTTTAATATAATTTAATTTTTTAAATAAAATAAAAATATCCGTGACAAATTCTTGATCGCGTTAAAAATGACCGTGATAAACTCGATTCAACTGAATAAGCTGGCTACGTAAGCTGCACTCCTCCACCTGAAACCAAAATTAGCCATATTACTTTTCATTTTATTCATACATTGCTTTTATGGAAACTAAGAATTAAAATTAATTAATTAATTAATTAAGTTATGGAAACTAAGAATAATAAATAAATTTAAATTTAATATTAATTTATATAATTAAAATTAAAATTAATTAATTTTTTATTTTATTTAATAAATTAAATTAAAAAATAAATTAAATTACATTAAATTTTTATTAATTTAATAATTGTGGTACGGAAATTTTTTTGCTGAAACTGCTGGTGGGACCAGCGATTTCAGACCTGAAACTGCTGGTCACACCAGCGATTTCAACAGAAAAATGTCCCATCGTCAGAAAACATCCTATTTTTATAATTAATTTCTGACAGATTCCATTTTTGTAAATATTTTTTTTAAAAAAATATTATTTTAAAAAAAGTCCCTAAAAAAATCGGACATTGGATATTTTAAAACGGGGGAAGTATGCTTCACGCTTTATGAAATTAGCGTGAGCCGTAATTGAAGCGAACTTGGGCTACATTTGACAACTTTAAACCATTTTTTAACAAGTCTTCTCAGATCTTGGCGACCTACGGTCGCTATCGTAAGCCGCTGCTTTCTTTTCCACCTCAGCGTCGTCCAAAGTAGCCTCCATCAATGCGGTGCTCCCTGCGCTTCCATTCTGCCTAATATTATTTAGGACAAAACGAGTAACAAATATTGAAAATTATAACCTAGATACACAAACTGCCTCTATTGAAATATTTATTTATTTATTTAAGTAGTGTTCCATTAGGTTTAAATTCAGTATTTGGGTTTTTTTGTTCACCACATAAATAAGGGTTCAAATTTCAAAGATATAGCTTGATGTGGAGACTGGGATCAGAGGACGAGGACAAATCATAAAGTATGGGCATTAGGTGTAACTCTTTATCTGTTGCATAAAATTGTAAAATATGTAATAAGCTATAAAGTAGTTTACAGAAATTTACATGATTTGGTATGTAAATGGATGATGTATCAAGAAGAGAGATATATGTATATTGGGATATGATTTTAAGACGTAATAATGCGTGATTTGTAAATGGATTTCCTTATGAATGGTTATTAGTTTATGGTAGCACCCCCACTGCCCTTTTAGGGTATATGGAGGTGAGGTATTTAGAAATATCAGAGCAAAATTTTAGACGATTTTGGGCAATATGATGTTGCTAAGAGTGTACATAGGAAATAAAGAGCATACAGGAAACTTGTTCTCAAAAGGATTCGTAAAAATATTTTATAAGGAGACATGAAAAAAAAACAAGTAATGTAGGAAGTACTACATGCAGAGATGAATAAAGCATTTGAAACTTATATGTTATGTGAGTTAAAAGTACTGAAGCACAAAAATAAGGATAGGTATAGTACACACTATATAAATATAAGACATAAGTTAATATGTAAATGAGATGAAGTTACATGCTAATAAGTGATTAAATGAAATTGTGGGATGAAATTGCAAATTACTTAAAGTTAAAAGCTAGGGCCAATTAAATTATAACATGTGGTATTTTAGAAAATTAAAAGAAAATGCATTTAAGGGAAAAAGGCTGAGGATGGCCAGCCATAAAGGGGAAAATGGCAGATTTTCTTCTCTTCTTTCATCTAAAATTCTATCCCCAATTTCACAAAAAGGCATAGGAAAAGAAGGTTGACAAAAAAGTAAAGGAGAAGAAGAAAGGACGCAAGCTAAGCATGTTTTAAGGTATGGGAGCTCACTGCTTTCTTTATACATGTTTTAAAAAAATTGAATGGGTATGATGATGATTTGGAACATGATTTTGATGGTGGAGCACGAAATTGAATCGATTTGCATGATAAAGTGTGATTTTAGCCATAATTGGTGTTTTGATGACATTCTATCAAAGGTTTACTAGGATCGGTTTTGATACTTTGGCCATATCTTGGCCTACACACTTTCAAATTGGATGATTGCTGTTGAAGATTAAACATAAGACATAGATCTAAAACTTTGTATGAGAAACCAAAACCTTATTCTATCTATAAGTCTTTCGAAATTTAATTTGAACTTTTTGACCTGATATTGCCCCTGTTTTGGAGTAGCGTGTGTTATTTTGTGTGCATCTCCTGAAATGCTTATCCAAATTGCATGATTTTTGATTCATTAGAAACTAAAGACATAGAGGAACAAATGTTAAGGAGACTACTTCGCCCAAAAATGTCATTTAGCTATCAAAAAATTCCTCACAAAGAGAAGTTAAGAATTTGTTTCTAGAAATCTAAAATTAGAGGCACTGCACGACTATTACAAAACCTGAACAGCCACATATTACCCATTATGTAACTTCAAATTTAACCAGAAAGTAACCCACATGACAGATATATGGATCCTAATGTGATGCATGCTGAAATCGTAGGCATCCGGTTTGTTCTTAAAAACCCACCTTTAAGGCTCAAGACCGGATCAAGACTCATTTAACTCATGAAGGTTGATCGCTTCACAATGGATAGGGATTTAACTTAATCTGCGATGCCTCGAGCTTAAAAAAGGCATGAGACAATGTCTTGGGGTATTCCTATTTATTTTTTGGTGATCAATCTACTAGGGCGTCTGCTAGACACCGCAAGCCAGGTATCACGAAGTCGCCACCCAATAAAACGTTGAAAAAGGTGAGTTCTAACCTTATGAACCCAAAATCAGAGATAGTTCAAACTTCACTCCTACTTACATACTTGGTTGATGTTTACATAAATGATCGTTTGTGGTTAATTATTTCAATCCTCTTTTCTCGCATTACGGGGTAAAAAAATTAAATAATGCACTACAAGCACATAAAAAGCGATAAATCGCATAAACTATTTAAATAAATCATACATAAATCATAAAATTTGTTAATCTTATTTTGATGAGGACATTGGTCATCGCATACATATTTAAGAAACATAATTTTTGGGTGTATTTTTGGATAAATGTGGAGCATTGGGTTCAAGCGACTTTTGAAGAAAAGAATCATGCTCACCAATTTTAAAGTAAAAAAATTTATATTCTTAAAAGGAAATTCTTAATTTACAGGTTACTTTGAGGGTGAAATCAGGACATTGGTTTCTTTTATTATAGAAAATATGACTCAAACTGGTATAAAATCATTTAATGAATTTTACAATTAGTCGTGCAAAAATATTTTGACAAAATAATATAAAAGAATAATAAAGTAATAAAAAACATGCATAAATTGGGCTATTAATCATTTTGAGAATATAACCTATGATTGTTACATGCGCGAAATACTGATTTTTTTAAAAATCTTAAATATCCATTTTTTTCAACAATAATAATTTAGTTAGCTAACCAACTAATATCTAATCAATATACTATTTGTCAAATAAAAGTTCGGTAGCATAACGGCTAAAATCTTACCTAACCTCCCTAAAAAGCAAACAAGTTTTACAGCTCAAAGGGCACGGCAATCCATAGACAGTAATATAAATTTCCATCATAACTCAAAACATTCACATACCACTAGTCATATATTCAAACTTATTTACATATCTGAAAAGTAACTTCAGAACTAGATAAATATATACATGCCAATAAGGAAAAATTTCAAAATTTGTCCTTCTTCTCCCAAAATTTAAGCTTCCTTGTATACTTGCTCCACCGTCACTTCGGGACCTACACGCAGTAAATACTATGTGTTAAGCATTAAATATGCTCAGTGGTGACTATAAATCTAGAAATTACCTACTTATACTCAATCACATTACTCATGCAAAATTTCATATATTTTTCATCAAAACACTATTATTAATGTTTTTACATTTAATATAATTTAAAACCATTACTTAGGAAAAAATTTCACTTTAGTCCTTAATTTTTCACTTAATTATAAAATTGACCCTTTTTACTCTATAAATTACAAAATTTCAACTAGATGACTTATTTTCATTTCACATTCAATTATTAGCTTATAAAATTTCCAATTGGTCTTTATTTTATCTTTCCTACATAAAATTTCGCTTTAGTCTTTACAATTTATACAAGTTCATTTTCTATCTATTTGAACATTATTTTTTTCCACCTTTACCCTTTATTTAATTTCTTGTCATTTTTACTCTTAAAATTTACTATTTAAAAAAATTATCATTTTACCCCTAAACTTTTATTCTCTTTCACTTAGACCTCTTTTCATTACAAATTCTCATTTTCATTTTACAATTTGCGCTTTTAATTTATTTTTACCATTATGCCCCTAATACCACTTCGATAGAAATTTGCAGACTGGATATACGGGATGTGGACCCCATAGGGCCACAACACTGCATTAGGGAATGATCCCGAAGGACCCCTCCAATAATTTCACTGAACACTTAACACTGAACTATGAAAGATCATTATGATTTTACCATAGTAAAGCAAGTTGCCAAGAATTATACCGCAGTAAAGGTGACCCTATGGCTAGCCAATTATATCCTGAACTAGATTTTTAACTGTCTGACCACTACTAAAGGAAAAATTTCTTATTTAATTGAACATTTCTTTTCACAATTTATAATTAAACATCTCTTTTCACAATTTAATATTTTCATTTACTTTTACATTCCAATACACTAGTCACTCAATTCATTCATCAATTTTGCACAACTTATGAATTATTTTAGTATAATTCATTAAAGTCACTTTAACATAATGCTAATTCATTATCAAAAATATTCATATAAATCCCATAAATTTCAAATAAATTCACAGGCACTTAATTTCATAACTATATTTATTTAAAAGCATTAATCATCAAAAATATTCAAATTACACTTTAATACACAATTCGGCCAAGCAAGGCACATCACCTTCACATCACTTTTAATTCAATTTAACTACTCTATTAAGCATAATTAGGGTGGGTTCTCAATCACTAATCTAAAGTCAATTTTAATTAAACATACATTTTCTCTAATTTTACTTAGTTACATAAAGCATAATTAAACACAAATTAAGGGAAATTGGTGGATTTATAGTCACTAACATCTCTCTCACTTGCTTAATCCTCCTTAAGTTTTCTTCTCCTTGCCTTTCCCCTTTGAAGCTTGAGTTCCACTTTGAGAACCTACATAGGCCGAAATTCCCATCAATCCAAACTCCAACTTTTTGATCTCATATACTCAAATTGACAGCAAATTTGAATTCTATATACTCAAATATATTAGTAGGGAGCTTTAAAACATTTTAAATCCTTAAATTTTACTTACCTCCTTAATAGTTCCCTCACTTTCTCCCTTAATTCACCCACAAAAATCCACTTAAATTAAAGAATAGAAACCCAAAAAAGCCATTAGAGATATGGAGCTTCACACATGAGGCTTGAATTTTGAGTGAGAAAGAGAGAAGAATTGAAGAAAAATTGAGAAACGAAGGGAAATAGTGGTTCGGCCAAGAGAGAGCAGAAAAGGGGCTCAACGAAAAAAATTTAAACCCTAAAATAAATATGAGATTTCCCTTTTATAGTGGCTCAAGTGGGTTAGGTCTTGGTCCAACCTAAAGCCCACTCACTTAAGCCCAAAATCCTATTTTCAAGCCAAACTTGCAAAATTTTGAAATTCTCTCACTTTCCAACTTCAATTCACCCCAAATTCAGTTTCATAACTCATAACATACAAAAACTAGGCTGTACCCAAAATTTTAACTCAATCGGAGTCCATTTTCGATCCGATTCAGTCATATTGGTTCGATTCAGCCACTATCGATGTCACTGAAAAATTTCCTTTTCACAGCCAAAATATTCTACATATTATTTTAGGAAAATATGAAAATTTTGGTGATTCTTGGAGCTCATTTACTATTTTTAGTAACCTAATTACTAATTATTCTGCATCGCTTCCTTTTTCATATTTTTGACTTTTGGAGGCCTATATAACCTCAATTTTACTCCAAATTTTAACTCTGATCTAACCACGACCAATATTTTCCGATGGTCAAATAAAATATTTTTGACCTCTAGATATATTATTAATTTTTTTTCACGCCCGAAATTACTATTCATTATTGAAAAATACTGTTCACAGCTGATCCGGTGTTGAGGCCATTATAGAGAACTTTGGTTTTCCATGCGTATTTTATAAATATTTATATGTGACTTTGAGGCTAAAAAGATGGACATTGGTCCATTTTTATAAAATATTGATTAATTAAGTAGAAAATATTAGTGTGAATTTTTCCTTAATTATCGTGCAAAAGGCCATTTTTTTACTAGCTATTACAGATTATCATGCAAAAGTAAAAACTAATAAAATATAAAATAAATGAATGAATGAGTAAATAAAGCTAAAAGCTTATACTGAACCAAATTGGCTCGATCTCCAACTCCCCAATTTTTCTTATGAACTCGTGATGCATTTTACCTAAAATAAAAACAAAATAAAATAAACATTAGGCAAGAAAAAATATAAATTGATAATAAAAATAAAATTAAACAAGATCGCAGAAAATAACAGGTAAAAGAAGGAAAAAAAACATAGAAGCAGAGGAAATAAGAGAGAAAACATGATGAGAAATTAAAATAAAAAGGGAAAACACATAAAAACTAAAGGGAAAGGGCTAGAAGTGAGTCACGGGCTCACTTTGGAGGTAAGGGGTAAGTCACAACCCCAAGGAATTAAGTCACGACCTTGAGTGGGGTAAGTCATAACCCATTTCAGAGCGAGTCACGGTGAGTTAGGGGCAGCCGTGACTTGCTTACAACTCAAAGCCACGAGTCACCTTTGAAATGTCCAGTGGCTACTAAAATGATGTCATAATCAAAATTTAAACTTCCAAAATACCTTCTAAGGCCCTAAAACACATGGACACACCTTTAAACTTCATAAAACCAACTCATATTCTCAAAAAAAAAAAAAATCTAAAAACACAAATAACATAAACTACATCAAAAACACCATTTGAGAGAAACATGCTTTAGAGAGAGAAAATGGCAACCAACAAGCATCAAACTTAGTTAAATTCACAGATAAATAAGATATTCATGTGTAAAACATGATGTTACATATACAAATACTTGTAAACATTATTTTCACAAGAGCCTCAATGACAACATATCTCACAGAGAAGAAACAACAAAAATAGAGCATGAAAAATGTACAAAAAAACTCAAAATCATAATTTACAAGAACAAAAGTCTTAGATCTACACAAAAGCTATGAGTTTGCCTATTACATTACCTTCAGTGGACCTACTTCAACAATCCAGTGAGAGTACCTCCATTCCCTACTTTTTCCTTCTTTCGTTTGCCCTAAAAACCAGATGAAAATAGAGAGTGTTTTCCTTGTTCTCTCTCTTTAGATTTTTGTGTGTTTTTTTTCCAAGAAATCTGTTAATCTCATTTAAGAGAAGTCATTACCTTTAAATGCCTTGGATTAGGACAAAAAAAGGTGGAAGATTTTTATCTTAAGAATAATCCTCTGTTTTGCAAGAAAATATGGAGTTTTGGATGAAAAAAACCTAGTCACGGCCTTGAATGGTGAGTCACGACCTTGACTCAAATATGGGCCCTTTAAAAAAGTCCAAAAAAATAGTTTACTAACAGAATAGGTGAGTCACGATCTTGGGTCATGACTCACTAGTGAGTCACGACCTTGAGTCAAGTCCAATGACTTAAATCACGGTCCAAAAGAAGGGGAAATGAGTCACCTCTTTAAGTTGTGACTCAGAATTGAGTCATGGTCTTGACCCATAAGTTAAGGCTGTGACTCATTTTGAGTCAATTCGAGGCTTGTAAATGTGCTCATTTCACCCATTCCAGAGAGAGAAACACATGCATTCTAATAAACACTATTTTTTTTACTTTCAAAACTTGTGATTGAATATTTTTCAAAAAACCCAGTGCTAAAGCAAAATAGACTACCACTGCTTTCTGGTTGTTTCTAAAATAGCATTATCGTCATTAGGTAACCCTAAAAAAGGCTTACTCAGGCCCAGTGTCTACAATTTGCCTCTATGTTTAGGAAAACTAGTGCACTAGTGCTAGATTTGCCAAAGTTTAGAGTGCAATCATAAAAGACGCTTACTTGAGGTAACAAATTTTGAAATGCAGACACGTACCATTTACAACAGTGAATTTTTGGTTGAGTAATTACCACAAATTTATTGGTGTGTTAACTCCTATTTCAGTAATTACCATCAGCTTGCCAACGTTTTAACTCTTAATTTGGTTATTACTGTTAGCTTATCGATGTTTTAACCTTTGATCAAACGAGTAATTACCGTTAGCTGGTCGACATTTTAACTCTTGATCGGATTAAGGTGGTTACCATCAGCTTGTCGATGTTTTAACCTTGAATTGATTGGGAGGTTGCCATCAGTTTATCGATATTTTAGCCCTTGGTGAGGATATCTGATCAGTGTCAGCTCATCGGCACATAAGATCAGGGAGAATAATAGATTCCATGTCTTGTAAAAGAGCCTTTGTTTTTCATTGCTCTACCACTTTTTAAGTGGGTGTTAGTACCTGTAGAAGGATTAACATTAGGATCCTGATGCAATAAAGGAAAATGTTTACCTTTTATGGATTTGCATGATTGCTTCCATATAGGTTTATCTTTGAAGAAAGAAGGGCATCCTTTAAAAGGGTATGTTTAAGCATATTCATGATATTTGCACAATCTAGGTGTAAGAGATCTTCATTTTGATATGATTGTGCAGCATTCACAATGCTTGAGGTACTGTTGATGTGGAATTTTTATAATGTAGCTATGTGTTAGGATGCCTCCCGTTCATGTGAGACATGATAAATTAGATCATGACATATTGTTTAACTATTTCGGTATACATCTTATTATTATAATTTTTTGTTTGTTGGTTTACAAATTTAAGCTTTTATTAAATTCATTATGATTATGTGAGCAGTCATTTTTTTCCATTCTTTTACCCATTGAATATCACGTTAGTACTTGTGAAGAAATCAACACATACACGTCTAAATAAATATTATAAGAAAAAGGAAATATCATCAACACGTCATTCAAACAAACTAAAAGTAAATGGTCCAAACTATAAATGTAAACACAATTGAAAATAAATAATAATTCAAAAATCAATTATCATGATAAAAAATACTAATATGTATCTCCCTGAAGGTCATCGGCAATGCCTCGATTCGGAAGGAGCTGGTGGCCTAGCTGAAGGACCTGGTGGCAACTGTAGAGGCTGTGAAGGCCCCGTCTAAAATGGATCTACATGTGGCGGCAGTGGTTGAGGCACCTTAAATTTTAATCCCATGGCCTGAGTTAGGGGGGTCAAAATCTGACCTACGAGCCCTGCCAGATGATGAACACTCTTGTGCACCTATCTAACGGCCAACTCCTATCGACGTACCATCATTTCTATCCATGCAAGTTATGCAGTGTGGTCATTACAACCCTCTTTCATACTGTTCTTGAGGCCAACAACCTCAGTCTCAAGTCTCTGTACCGTCTGTCTTACAGTGGCTAGCGATGTGCCCAGGGTCTGATAGTTATGCTCAACACGGTGTGTAGATATAACAGTCATCCCCAATACACTGTGTATGTCTCGCCCAATGACCCTGATAACGGTCTCCAAATGAGCTAACCTGCTTTCCAAATCCACACCGAGTAAAGTTATGGAAGTTGAAGCATGTGGTGTGGGTCTTTTATAAGAAGATGCACCAAGATCACCTTGAGGGAAAAATCTATATGCCTCGTGCAGAACGAGTATCTATAATCTATCGAAACCCCAAGGTGGTGCAGGCTATAGTCCTGCAGGCCCTGTAGAATGACTCAAACTGGATCTCATACTAGAAGTCTGAGTCTCAACTGAATGTGCTTGATGAGGGGGAGAATGGTCATCACTAGATGCACTGTCATCCGACTGCCCATCCTTAGGCTATGTTGCAGGCTGTTGTTTGTTAATCCCTAAATCTCCTTTCGCTTCCTTTACTGAGAGTAGTCTCTATCCATTAAGTGCATGCCCGATCATGCGCATGTCTAATGCCATATCAAAGTCCACTACTACACTGCTCTCAGCCTGTGGGCCCACATCTAATTGGGGACCCCAAATGCGATCAACAGCCGAGTGACCGCTCCTTTAATAACCATTGAACTGCTAGGTGTCTGAGCTACCTTACTGATATTCTACAAAATGTCATGGCTGATGTTGATTCACTGACTGACAATTATAGCTTGCAAGCTCCATATGTCAACCACATTAAGGAAACCTGGATTGCCTAAGCATCCCATATAAGAACATGACAAAAATCACTGCAAATATCTCAAAACCTGTGAAATAAACATGGTGGCCTTTGCAGTCGCAGGATTATAAGGGATGCCTAGTCTAGCAATGACGACCCACTAATCTAGCCTAGAATTTCTTTTGGTAATAACAACATCCTCTCCTATGGGCAAGCCTAGAATGCCAAATACCCATGTTCGGGACAAACTACATGGGATAATGAAAACCTCGTATGTGATAACCCCTACCTCGGTATCAAAATGCTGATATCCTTCATACTGAAAGTTAGTGAGGAACTATCTAACTGCCTTGGGATATGTGGAAAAAATTGGTCCATAGAAATCCAACTACTTGGTTTTTCTTTATGCAAAATACCCATCGTTTCTAGAAGATGTTGACTCATAAACCTGCCTACTTTAATGTTTACATGATACAAAGCCCGATACCTGACAGCTTATTCTGGTATCATCCATTCAGGTGCCTGAATATCAGGCTACAACTATGTGCGTTTGCGTCGAGGCATTTGTATGAACATAAAATAAATTAATATATTTGATAAAATAATCATGTCGAATAGGCATTTGGTTATAATTTTGAAATAGAAATCATCCATGACTGAAATATACATTACGACATAACATGGCAATAATCTACTGAAAAAACAACAAATTTGAGCAATAGTGCAATTGCTAGCCTAAATATAGAAAATATCAAGACAAAATGCGAAGATGACGACACATCATGATAAATCATTAAGGTTAAGGATATAAACTTCAACAAAATTACTCAAGCTAAGCAATTAAAAATATTACCAATAATAGTCCTGTAAGTGTACAAACTTGAATATGTCCAATTTTAGCAACATGCTTGTTAACTATTATGAAACAATTCATACAGGAAAGCGCACATGCACATTACGTTTTTAAAATATAAATCAAATTAAAAAACCAATTTTTTAATTATATCAAGACTTAGTTTAATATTAAAAAATTTGTATTAATGCTTTGAGCATAAATTTCATGCAAACAAAAAATTCGAAAAAATTTAACAAAAATCGAGCATCATAACGGCTAAGCGTTAGAGGCCTCCCTGCACAAAAAATGGCGTGAACGATGCTCACAGCAGTCTACAAGTATTTTATAGACAATCAATCACATCAAACCACTTGTGCGTTCAATAAGCATGTAGCAATGTCATCAATGTTAAACAGAAAACTATCATTTTCCTTTCATCAACTTCCTTACTTTGCATTCACCAAGAAAAACAACTTCCGTCTTCACAAACATGCATTTTTGACAGTTAACATCCCCATTTATAATATTCCTAAAAACAATTATTAATCTTTCATCTAATTAACCAATATACACTATTATTGCCTTGTAAAATTTTGTCTTAAAGACTACACATTAAAAATTAATGGCTCAGGAGAATGCAAGATCAATTTTGCCTATAAAAGTTTTCTATTAACTTAGTTAATTTTCTTATTACTTTTTCCTTTTTTTTTTTTCGTTTTCTCTCTATTGCCTTCATTTTTTTTATTTGTTTTGCTTTTTTTTACTGCCTATTTTTCATTCCTGATATATGATACATAGTTTTGATTGTTGTTTTAACTAAAGAAACAACAATAAACAATAATTAATTAAAAGAATGATATTTATAGTAAAGGCAAAGAAAATAACTAATTACCAAAATAAATCTATATAGGAAAATTTGGGTTCAAATGAAATTAATAATCAAAGAAAATGGCTAAGCAATGTTCATAATACAATAAAATACAGGAAAAGTGAAGAAAACCAACCTTTACCCTTTAATGGCAAAACCAATTTTAGAGAGAAAAGCTCAGCAAATAGAGTATCCACGCGTGCGTAACATGATTGCAAGTTTAACAGTACAAATGGTGCACAAAACGGAGTCCGAAGTGAGAAGAAATGTGTAAAAAATGCCCATTAAAGACTATGAGTTGAGTTTAAGAAGTGGGAGAAAAAGAAAGAAGAAGAAGATCGATTTTAAATGAACTTTGGTAAGTCACGGCTCAAAGCCATGAGTTGCTTGGCGAGTCACGATCTTGGTCCATGACTCACACACAAAACGGTGCAGTATCACTTAAATGGAACAAGTCACGGCCTTAGGGTGTGACTCAGAAAGCGAGTCAAGGCCCTGGGGCGTGACTTAGCCAAAACGGTAAAAAAACCCATTGATATCATGAGTGGCAATAAATGACAATAAATACTAATTGAAGTACCTTTAAATTCTAATTAACCAATTATTTAATCAATTAAACTTAAAATTTAATATTAATTTAATTATTTATATGATATCAAATTATTTACACCCACATTATGATTACAATTATTAATCATTCATAACCTGTATTATTATTATTATTATTATTATTATTATTATTATTATTATTATTATTATTATTATTATTATTATTATTATTAACACATATATGATATTACTAATTTATTCCCTGAATTAAGCGACATTTCCAATTTCCTGCACAACTTTTGCAAAGTTTCCTTGCAAAATTTAAGAAACTTACAAAATAAGTTAAAAAACATACATGTACCATGCAACGTGCACCATCTAAGTGGTTTGAGGATGACTTAAGGCCTAGAGGTGTGAGTCATATGAGTCAAGGGAGTGACTCACCCTTGGCCTATAAATACTCTTTAGACTTCCTCATTTGCTTGTTGGACTTCTTCAAGTGGACTTTGTTTCTAGGTAAGTGCTTTCTTCTCTCTTATCTTTTCTCTCTTCTCTCCTTTTTTTTCACTTCTTTTCTTTCTTTTTAATTGCCATTATTAATTAATTAACGAGTTATCCTTTATTTATTTTATTTCCTTTCTTTTTGCACTTTTTATCTTTTCCACTTCATTTTTTCTTTTCCATTTCATTTCATTTTCATTTTTTTTATTGGTGCTATCACCCTATTATTGTTATTGATATTATTTGTTATTATTTATTATATTTATTTATTTTATTGTAATTGTATTTATATATGCTTCACTTATTACCTTAATTACTATTATTATTTCATATACTTACACATTTTACTACATAACTTTATTATCAGCAAATTAATTATTACTGCTGATCTCATTCAACAATATAAACCTTTTATTATTTATATATTTCCTTTCCATAGATTTTATTAGCTTGCATGGCCATCACTTTCCTCACTAAGGTGTACAAGCTGCTCGATGTCCCCAAAACCTTGAAAAATCTAGTCTTAGCTCCATATTCCAGTTTAAGGTTTCTGAGGAGAATCCAACTTGACACGAGTCTCTTGCTAGTGGCTGCTTGATACTGGGACCCTAGATTCCACATGTTCAGGTTTACCTATCAGGAGCTGTGTTTGCTACCTGAAGAACTCGGTAAAATTGTCAATGTGAACTTCATTCTTAGAACCTTTCCCTACGTTCCAAATTGTGTATCAGATTATCCAAGAGATGCAAGTTGAGTCTTAGGAATCCATCCCTTTGAGACTATCAGATTGCTGCCTCGACAAGGACCTATCCCTTTTGAATCACTGCTTGATGCACTGGACAACTTCTCTAACATACCCACTTTTCATGTTGGCATTATTCTGTCGATCTATTTTACTCTATATTTAATAATGAACTCAGGGGAACCGACTGATGGTTATTGACTGCTCGGCATCATCTAAGGCATTTGCAGTGGCCTGACTCCCTTTTCTGTCATTTTAGTAGAAACCATCCTCGGCCTAGACATTGTCTGTGTTGATCCTGCTATGATGTATATCTTAATACCCTAGTCTTAAAGATTTAGATAGGTTGAGAAGGGTATCAAACTTTGGGAATCAATTTAGGTTGAAGCGTTGTTTTGTATTAACCAGTTAAATACTAAGATGGATAGGCAATGATAATTTAAATGGGGTTAGTTGTATTAAATTCTTACTTAACTAAACTAATTATCTAATGTAAGTTATAACTTACAAACAATCAATATAAGCATTAGAATTACAAGACATCAATTGATCTTATAAAAATGCAAATAAACATATAAGCATGCAATGACTGGAGAATAAGGCCTACTATCCCTAGATACAACTTTCATTATCAAATAAGGGCATACCTATCTAGAGTCCATAAGCACTTTCATGTAACTATGGAGATAGAAGAGAACCGTAAAGTTCTATGTCTATTCTTAAGCCTTTCAAAGTGAAATACTTATCTCCTAAGTGATTTTTAACTTTAAGTAAGTTTAATTACCTTTTCACCAAAATGTCCCAATTCTCATTGCAAACAAATTTATTAACATATTACATATGGTGATCAAGCATACATAATAAATTAACCACCCAATCAAACTTAAATCATTCATACTTAAAACAAGATAATTATATTAATGAAGATAAATTCATACTTGGAATTCTAACAAAATAAAGTTAGCTTAGATACATGTTGGCAAACAAATACACAAGGAAAAAAACTAATATCAAGCAAAGTCTAAAGAGGAAAAGAGAAGAAATAATGGCAGGAGACTCCTCAATGCTTCTTCAGAAAAATACTTGAGTGTTGATTGACCTTTTTTGATCTCTCCTCTTCCTTGGAGTATTCTTTTTCCTCATAATCCTTTCTAATTGATTTTGAAGTTATATGTTAGTTTTTCTATCTCCAAAATATGGTTATATTCATGTATTTATAGACCTAAAGGTGTCCCAATTGGTGTCTTTTTAGAGAGGGTTACAAATCTGAAGAGGTACATGAAGGGTTGAAATTGTTGGTCTGAGTGACGAGTCGATAAAGTGATGTTAAGTTGGACAAGTTGGCACAACCAGGCGCTGTAACGAGTTATCACCAATCTAACAAGTTGGCATGGCTTCAACTACTTCATGACTTGGTTCAACATGGCATGAGTCGGCATGCTAAATCACTGTGACGAGTCAGCACGGCTTGTAATGAGTTGGCACAGGCTCTTGAACTTCTTTAAGACCCTTTCTTTCAATACTTCAACAAAATTCCCCTCAATTATGCTTCATTTCATCCAATTAGTCACATTTAGCCTATGAAACAAAGAAAACATAAAAAGTAACCTAAAACATAACAAAATACTTACATTAAACTAAAGAAATGATGCAATAACAAAAAAAATGGCTATGCTAAATTGCATGATATTTGAGCCCCTTGTTACTCTAGGTACAGTCATTATTTTGGAAGGTAGTATGCCCCTTGTGGATTTTCACACTAACTTTTCTCAGTGAGAAATGTTTCATTTTAGATTTTCACGTAACCTTTTACTTTACTTTTGTTTGGGATGAACCCAAATCATCCCAGTGGCTTTTATTTTGTCATTTCATTTTTTTATTATTTTTTATTTATTATTCCTTCTTTTTTCTTTCTTTTCTTTTTTTTTTCTAGATATGGCTACAGGAGAAACTGAAGCTACTTGAGGAACTTCCTCATAGGGTAATTAGCATATATTCCTTAGGGAAGGCTTTGTATGGATGGCTATAATAGGTAACAGTGACATCTATTTCCTATGTGCATGGCTAGTACCTAACTATGTAACTCAAGATGGACATTTTGGATGTGTGCCATTATATGGCCTGAACAGAGTCACCTTCTGCATAGTCTTTTGTTGTGCTTGTTAGTTTGGGGAATGACAAGATATCATACGACAGGTGTTGTCATTTCAGGAAGGTACCTTATTTGCTGCTTTTGTTTTTGGTTACCATCACCTTTGGGCTCAGCTGTATGCAGAAGTTGATATTTAAAGACTAACTGACTGTAATTTCACCACTTCTAATACATATAAGAGATGGGTGTTTAGCCCTACAGTTGAAAATAGAGCACACTGGCTAAAACAAAACTCAAGCGAGAGCTGTAGAGGGTAATTTTTAGACTTAAACACGTAATGTAAAAAACTATGTACTACTTTTTGTATCGAATAGGATAACTCAGAGTATGTACATTAGACTATTTTTATTTATATTAATTTACGAGTTTGCATTACATACGAGAATATTTCCACACATTTTCACTACACATGATCACTACTCTAACATTAAGTTCAAAAGTACAAGGCTTGACCCATTCACAGAATTAAATCTTGAAAGTATCTTTCCCCTATTATCAATCAACCTTTTTGGTTTTTTTTTAAATTAAAATTTTCATTCTGCCTCTAATTTTTGCCCAAGATGCCTTTTTTCAATTTTTACTTTGGCGAGACGCCCAATTTTAAGAAGGCTGCCATTTATCGATTTTTGACTCGCAGGGCTATATTCTCTTTGTTTTTCTTTTATTAATTTTTAAGCTTAGCCATAGAACCTCTTCAGCCTATCGATGTTGACCGGTTCTTTAAACTCATTTTCTTCACTGTCACTTAGGATCACAACTCCTTTGGATAACAACTTCTTTAATGTAAATGGGCCTTCCCATGTTGGTCTGAACTTGCCTCTAATGTCAGGCATGCCTGGCCTTTTCTGCTTAAGAACCATATCTCCTTTCTTTAGGGGATGCTCTTTAAACCTTTTTCCAAAAGATCGTGCTAGTCTTTTCTCGTAAATCTGGTTATGATAATAGACCCGCATCCAATCTCCATCTAACAGGTTAAGCTGAAGCAACCTATGCCTAGTCTATTCTATTTCTAGCAATTCAGCTTCTAAAACCACTCGTAGCAATTGATGCTCAATTTCTACTGGCAGCATAGCTTCTGTTCCATAAATAAGCTCCAATTGAGGTCCTCGCTGTGGTTCTATACCCCCATAATGCGAAGGATAACTTCTTATAATGCTAAACTCCATATCTTCTGAGCATTCATTCAGTTTCTCCTCGAAAATAGGACCCATTGTCAAACACAATATGGTGTGGAAACCCATATCTACATATCAAATTCTTTTTGATAAACCTTGCCATTTCCCTTGTACCTAAATTCTTGAATGATTATGCTTCTATCCACTTCGAAAAGTAATCAATAACCACTACAATGAACTTGTGTCCATTTGACATTGATGGATAATTCATCCCTATGATGTCAATGCCCTAAGCAGTGAAGGGCCAGGGTGAAATAAGATTACACAATTTTGACACAGGTATATGTCTCAAATTAGCATACTACTAGAATAGCTAACATTCTTTTTATGTATTTGGAAAAATTTATATCCATAGTAAGCTAGAAGAATCCCTAATGTATTATCTTTTTAGCCAAAGCTAGCGTATTCATATGAGCACCACAAACTCTAGGATGGACTTCTTTTATAACTTTCTTAGCTTCTTTCTTATTTATACACCTCAATTGTAGGCTATCTGCTTGCCTCTTGTAGAGTACCCCTCCTACAGTGATGAACTGAGCAAATAGCTTGTACAACATCTTCTGATCTTTTTCTGTAGCTTCTTTTGGAAACACAAACTTCTTGAGGTAATTTTTGATATCAAAATACCAATGCTTTCTATCATTTGCCTCGATATTCATTACCTGCTTGACCTCGAAACATGGTTTATCAAATCTAAAAACGAGTATAGGCTTCATTCTTACCCCTTCTAGGTTATTCCACATCGATACCAATGTTGCTAAGGCATCAGTTAATTGATTTTCATCTCAAGGAACATACTCAAAAGTGCAAACCTCAAATTGATTGCTTAAGGCCTTTAAACACCTTACATAAGGCACCAATCGCTCTTCTTTCACAACCCATTCACCCTTTGCTTGGTAAACCACCAAAGATGAATCACCATAAACTTATGCATTTCTTACTCCTAGGGCCAATAAAGCTTTAAATCCAAAGATGCATGCTTCATACTCGGCCTCATTATTCGTGGCCTTATATATGAGTTTTATTTGGCCAAGGGAAGTTTTCCTCCCTTAGGGGTTACCAAAATTATTCCTGTCCCCGCGCCTTTATTGTTCACAGCTCTATTAAAGAATATCTGCCATCCTTGAGCTACTATAGTTGTAATGTTCTCATCAGGGAACTCATATGATATTTCTTTCCCTTCTAATAGTTGGTTTGCTAGAAATTTTGCTATAGCCCTTCCCTTAATGGTTTTTCGAGTAATATACTTAATATCAAACTTTTGCAAAAGAATCAGCCACCTTCCTATTTTTCCTAATAATGAGGAAACTTCTTGGCTACTGGCTGCACCTTGTAAAATGAAAATAATGCCTTAGCTTCTTAGAGGCCCAAATGACCAACAAACAAATCTTCTCTACCTTCGCATACTTAGTTTTGTATGGAAAAAACTTCTTATTGAGGTAATATACAACATACTAGATCCCAAAATCATCTTCTTGAGCCATCATGGCTCCCATTAAACTATCTTCTATGGCCAGATATAAAATCAAAGGCTTTCCAGCTTGTGACAGCCTTAGTACTGGTGGATGTAGAAGGCATTCTCTAATTGTGTCAAAAGCCACTTGACAATCTTCATTCCATATCATCAGTTGATCTTTTCGAAGCAACTTAAAGATAGGCTCACAAATGAAAGTTATCTTGGCTATGAATCGACTGATGTATTGCAGTTTGCCTAAAAACTCTCAAACTTTTTTTTTCTTTTGTAGTACAAGCATCTATCTGATGGCCTTTACTTTATTGGGATCTGCTTCTATCCCCCTTTGGCTCATAACATTTCCTAAGAGTTTCTTGAAGTTACCCCAAACACACACTTCTTTAAGTTCAGACGAAGGTTGTAGCTATCAATCCTTTGAAAGAACTTTTCCAAAGCTTCAAAGTGACCTTTTCGAGTTGCCAATTTGATCATCATATCATCGACATATACCTCTACTTCCTTATAAATCGGATCATCCAAAATCTTTGTAGTTATTCTCTGATAAGTAATCCCTGTATTCTTTAATCCAAACGGCATGACCCGATAAGCGTATGTGCTCCATTCAATAATGAATGATGTTTTGATTCTATCCATATTCTTATTCAAAATCTGATTGTATCCGGCATACCCGTCTACAAAACTATACATTGCATAGGCAGCTACACAATTTACAAAGATGCCTATGTGAGGAAGCAAAAAACCATCCTTTGGATAAGCTTTGTTCAGATCCTTGTAGTCTATATAGACTCGAACCCTTCCGTCTTTCTTAGCTATTAGAGCTACATTTGCCAACCAAGTGGGATATTGGACTTCCACCGGAAACTTAGCTTCTATCTACTTTTTTTACTTCCTTTTTGACTTTCTCTGTCCACTCTGGCCTGAGCCTCTTAAGCTTTTGCTTGATAGGCTTATACCTAGGATAGGTAGGGATGGCATCCTTAGTGACTGCATGATCAATTTCCCACATTTATTCATAGGTCCAGACAAATACTCTTTTATATTTTTTCAATATTCTCTCAAATTCATTTCTCTTCAAGGGTTACATCAGATGCTATCAAGATTTCACTTGGGTTTTTAAGAGTACCAAAATTGAATGGAGTAGTACTTTTTGAATTAATGTCAAATATATATGCTTTATTATCATGATCATGTGAAGTGAAATTATGCCAAATATCACACAAGCAAGCAATGTTATTCATATTATTAATATAAGAGGAGCTACATACGTCATCGTTAAAAAGTTTAGGTATAAAAAGTATATCTACAAAAGCATCTTTATCTATATTCGGTCAGTTCGATGCCTCAAACGAGCCTGCTCTATTCCCTGCATCCCACGGAGCCTTTTTGATCTGCTTTGATAATAGCTTCTTCAATATCCTCTCTCAAACCAGGCATATAAATTTCAAATTCAACCTTTTCCTTTCCCTGGACCCTAAAAGCTAATAACTCTAGAGTTACGACCTCCTCAGGAACATCATCCCATTCAGACAGCTTAATTATAATGTCCTCATCCCAAGACCCTCTAGCAGGCTTGATGGTTTCATTGACCCAATAAAAAACATCATTGAATATTTCTAACCCAGGAACAACCTTCTCTTCAATCAGCACAGGCTCAATCTCTCCACAATATTGAGGTATAACAGATGCAGGCGTAGAGCTGTCCAGAATTTGTCGAACACCTTCTGACTTTGACAAACTCTTTTTCTTAGCATAGAACTTTTTATAGCCCAATCCTTTTTCACTGGTCTGTCCTATTATTGTAATAGCTTTAGAAGGACCCTGGGAATCTTTACCCAAAGCAGCTCCTAGCAAGAAATTCATTTTTTTAATCATATTCACCACTTGAGGGGTAGACTTCGGCTCAGTTCCATCGTCAGCATTAATGGCAGTTACATGAAATCCACTAAATGGTTGATTTGCTATTCCTAACATAAAAACCTGGTTCTTCCTAGCAGCTCTTATGGTAACCACTTTACCTTCATAGGGAATCTTAATCATCTGGTGAAAGGTAGATATAACTCCTCCTAATTTGTGGAATCAGGGTCTTCCCAACAACACAGAAAAGTTGGCAGGTATTGGCAATACTACAAATTCTATCTCAACACCAATTAATCTAGTCTTCACATCAGCCTTAAAAGTACCCGTCACCTGCCTTCAAGAATTATCATAAGCTGTGACCACCAGATCATACTTACTCAACATAGACTCATTCAAACTAAAAGCTGAAAGTGCTACTAGTGGACACACATTAATAGAAGATCAGTCGTCCACTATCACACATGCCATATGCTTTCCATTAACTCGAGCCTTTATATACAAGGGACAATTGTGGTCCGGACCCTCAACGAGCAAATCTCCATTGGTATATATAATATTTTCCCTGACACTTCCTCTGACCAAGTTTAGTAACTCAAAAGGCAAAATAGTTATAGCCACAGTGGATTCACATAAGGCTTTTGCTACTTTCTACCTATGGAAGGGTAATTGCCAAAGCAAATCCCAGAAAGAAATCTGACCCTTTCTGTAGGTAATGACTGAGAATCTACTTGTCTCCCTACTTCTGGCACCACTCTGCCACTTCGGGCAACCAACTTCACCTTCTTTCCTTCTTCTTTATTCTCAGAATCCCATAAATCTATGGGACCGATACCACCTTCATCTTTACTAGGTGACTCCTAACAGTCAATCACACATACCCTAGCTTATTCTCCTCTTTTACCTCCAACTGCTTAGGCGAGTAACAACTAGGTACTTATTGCCATACAAATCACACAACACAAGCCATTTCAGCAAACTTGAAATAATTATCAATACAAGAGGTATGATTGCGTTATAATTCATTTTCTTCTTTTCCCACTTTTTTGGATCAATAATCTATTTGCTATCAATAAGATCTTGGATCTTATCCCTCAAAGTCTTGCAGTGATTTGTGAGATGGCCTGTAGGTTGATGATAGACATAATATTGATCAACCTGATGATTAGGCTGACCCTGACTTCTAGCAAGCTTAGCTTATAATCCTTAATTTCCCTTCTTTTGGCAACTGATCAAGTACCTATGACAAAGACCTACCCAGGTTTGAATAATACCTTTGAGTGGTCTCAACAGCAAACACCTCGATTGTTTTTCCAGTAACACCCGTGCCACTGGCTTTACCAGCTGCACTTCTATACCCTCGGCAACCAAAACCTACAGTACTAGCAAAGCTTGCCTTTTTAGCCAAGTATTCACCTTCGACTTCAATGAGAATGTCCTTTAAGGATTCCCAATACTTCAACCCATTTATCTTCAAGCCTTCTCTCAGATAAGGGCTAGCATTTCTAATGAAAAGCCTAAACTGATAACTAGTGTCGGGCTTTCTTTTCATCTCCATTACCCTGTTCCTCCATCTTATCAAATACTCATGGAAAGAATCATCTTTCTTTTGTTGTAGTAACTCAAGATCTTTCATAGTAACCTCCATTTGTATGCTACAATCATATTGCCTCAAAAACTCTTATGTCAACCTGTCTCAATCTTTCCTGGTATGTTTGTCCGGGCCATGATACTAGTCAATAGTAGGGCCCGTAAGACTAAGGCTAAAATACTCAACCTTTTGCCTTTTAGTAAGAGTGGTACCCTTCATAACCATGGTATACTGCTTGATATGGGTAGATGGATCAAAAGTGCCATCGAACTTAGGCAAATCAAGCATCTTGAATCATTAAGGAAGCATATCTTCACTCTCCAAGTCCTTATCCTCTAGACTCACCCTTTTTCTAGCTTATAAGACTCGGGGGCATCGCTTCTATCTTCTCTTCCATTTTCCTGAGAATTGGATCCTCAATTCTAGGCAGTTTTCCCCTTAGAGCTTGTATTATTGCTGGCTCTTCTTCCTCTTTAGGAATGAAATCTTCCTCGAAAGTAACACATTTATCCTTCCATTGTTCAATAAGTCAAGCTTTTAACCTAGTACCTTTTGATTTAGCCATGAAAAAAGGTCCTATAGGGCTGGTAACTAAAGTACCTCCAATAACTAGAGGCTCCCCATATGCAGCAGTGAATGCCAAAGCTTGTTGGCTAGTGGGCTATGCTAGGGAACTCATGATGTTAGTCATCATAGCCCTTATTCTTTTTTCAAACTCATCCAGTTTTCTATCCAATTCCCGACTATCAATAGCCCTAGCTTGTATCAGATTTTCCATGGCTGTCCTTTTTGAAGCTAGCTTAAAGACTTCAGCTAAATGCAAATCAGTTTCTGATGCTGACTCCAACGATTCTGATAAAGACCCCCTAACTAGATGCCTGTCCGAACTCCTAAACCACCCTATTAATTCTATGGTGACTGCAACAATCTAAAATCCTCCAGCAAGACTTTACTCTTCCAATTCAGCTAAAAGATTCAGCTTTTGTCCTTTTGCCAGTACATTTCAATCAGGGCCATTAAAGCTTCACTCAGGGTGAATTCCCAGATAAACTCAGGCTCAAAGCTTGTCTAATGAACACTCATCTTCCCATAATAAGTCGAATCCTTAAACCACTTAGATGACTCTGTAATGGTTGAAAAAATAATTTGTTAGCATGATGCATGATTATGCAATAAATGTATGGATATGTTGTGTATCATTTTCAAAACACACGTCCAACTAAAAAGTAAACCTTTTAACCTTATTTCTCCTACATAGGTGGTTATACAATCTCTTTACTAGGTAGGATTAGCCCATGGGTTAACAGGGAATCCAATGAACGTGTATAGTGAACGGTGACAAACCAACAGCATAACCTCTCTTTATTTAAAGCGTAAGCAAATGCATCCCTGATCACTATATATTTGGATAATTCAGACAAAGGTAGGCCTATTGGGGCATTACAAACTTTGATTAACACCCACTTTAATTTATCAAACTTTAATCGAATATATAGGTATCCAAATAGCAAGTACAGTGTTATGGTACAAGATACCTAGGGAATGTATCTATGGCCATTACATGAGGCTTTGGTCTGGTAATATAACTTTAGGGCCACCCAAGCATGATTCCTACCATCAGGTTTAACTCATCAAAAGCGTAACGATCGATAATGTCACCATTTAATATAATGCATGGTATGAGTTTTGGGCTAGTGATTATTTCCTAATACTTTCCTACATTGAGTGAACATAGGGTTGTACTTTGAGAAATACCGTTGGTCAAATGAGGATGCCTATCCTAATTCTAAGGCAATAGTATGGTCTAATGCAACCTAATTTAGAAGAAAATCGACATAATTAACCATAAACACTCATTTATATTAAATCAACCAAGTCACTTTCAAAGTAAAATCTCATGGTCCCCAGTGGAGTCACCACTGTGATGCGCGCCGAACCCCGTAGCCATCTAGTTTATTCTTGAAAATCCACTTTTAGAGCTCAAGACTGGATCAAGGCTCATTTAACTTGTCAAGGTCGATCCTTTGAAATGGATAGGGATTCAACCTAACCCGTAATGTATCAGGCCTCAAAAAGACATGAGATAGTATCTCGGGGTATTCCTATTCATTTACTGGCGATCAACCTACGAGGGCTTTTGTTAGGCACCATAAGGTAGGTATCACGGAATTGCCACCTAATAAAATATTGAAAAAGGTGAGTTCTAACCTCATGAAGCTAAAACCAGAGATAGTTCAGACTTCACTCCTATTCACATACTTGGTTGATGTTTACATAAATGATCATTTGTGATTAATTATTTCAATCCTCTTCTCTTGCATTACAAGGTAAAGAATTAAATAACACACTACAAGCATATAGAAAGCGATAAATCACATAAAATATTTAAATAAATCATATATAAATCGTGAAATTTATTAATCTCATTTTGATGAGGACATTAGTCTTTGCATGCATGTTTAAGAAATAGAATTTTTGGGTGTATTTTTGGATAAATATGAAGCATTGGGCTCAAGCGACTTTTGAAGAAAAGAATCGTGCTGACCAATTTTAAAGTAGAAAAAACATTTATATTCTTAAAAGGAAATTCTTAATTTACAAGTCACTTTAAGGGTTGAAATAAGGACATTGGTCCTTTTTATTATACAAAATACTACTCAAACTGGTATAAAATCATTTAATGAATTTTGCAATTAGTCGTGTAAAAATATTTCGACAAAATAATATAAAAGGATAATAAAGCAATAAAAGACTTGCATAAACTGTACTATTAATCATGTTGGGAACTTTGATTTCTCATGCATATTTTATAAATATTTATATGTGATTTTGAGGCTAAAAAGATGAACATTGGTTTGTTTTTATAAAATATTGATTAATTAAGTAGAAAACACCTAGTGTGAATTTTTCCTTAATTATCGTGCCAAAATGCCCTTTTTTTACTACCTATTACAAATTATCATGCAAAAGTAAAAAATAATAAAATACAAAATAAATGAATGAATGATCAAATAAAGCTAAAAACCGATACTGAACCGAATTGGCTCGATCTCTAACTCCTAATTTTTCTAGCAAACTTGCAATGCAGTTCACCCAAAATAAAAACAAAATAAAATAAACATTAGGCAATCAATAAATTTAAATTGATAAAAAAAGAAAATTAAACAAGATTGTGGAAAATAATAGGCAAAAGAAGGAAAAAACACATAAGAAGAGGAAATAAGAGAGAACACATGATGATAAATTAAAATAAAAAGGAAAAACACATAAAAACTAAAGGAAAAGTGCTAGGAGTGAGTTACAACACTCTGGAGGTAAGGGCAAGTCATGACCCCAAGGAAATGAATCACGGCCTTGATTGGGGTGAGTCACAGCCCATTCCAGAGCAAGTCACGGCAAGTCAGGGCCGTGAGTCACCTTTGGAATGTCCAGTGGCTACTAGAATGATGCCATAACCTATATTTAAACTTCTACAATACCTTCTAAAGCCCTAAAACACATAGAAACATCTCTAAACTTCATAAAACCAACTCATATGCTCAAAACAACTCTGAAAAACACAAAATAACATAAATTACACTAAAAACACCATGTGAGAGAAACATGCTTTAGAGAGAGAAAATGGCAACCAACAAGCATCAAGCTTAGTTAAATTCATAGAGAAATAAGATATTCATTCATAAAACACAATATTACACACAAAAATACTTCTAAAACATTATTTTCACATGAGCCTCAAAGACAACATATCTCATAGAGAAGAAACAACAAAATAAGAGCTTGGAGAATGTACAAAAAAACTCAAAATCATAATTTACAAGAACAAAAGTCGTAGATCTATGCAAGAGCTATAGGTTTGCCTCTCATATTACCTTCAGTGGAGCTACTTCAATAATCCAGTGAGAGCACCTCTATTCCCTACTTCCTTCTTCTTTCGTTTGCTCCAAAAACTAGATGAAAATAGAGTGTGTTTTCCTTACTCTCTCTAAACTTTTTGGTGTTTTTTCCAAAAAATCTGTTACTCTCATTTAAGAGAAATCATTACCTTTAAATGCCTTGGATTAGGACTAAAAAAGGTAGAAGATTTTTATCTTAAGAATAATCCTCTATTTCGTAAGAAAATCTAGAGTTTTGGACGAGAAAAACCCAGTTATGACCTTGACTGGTGAGTCATGAGCTTGACTCAGATGTGGGCCACTCAAAAAAGTCTAAAAAAATAGTTTGCTGACAGAAAAGGTGAGTCATGGTCTTGGGCTATGAGTCGCTAGTGAGTCACTGCCTTGAGTCAAATGCAGTGACTTAAATCACGATCCAAAGGAAGGGAAATGAGTCACCCCTTTGGACCATGACTTATAAGTAAGTCACGGTCTTGACCTATGAGTCAAGGTCGTGACTCATTTCTGAGTTAATTCAGGGCCTAAAAATGCTCTCATTTCACCTATTCCAGAGAGAGAAATACATGCATGCTAATAAAACACCATTTTTTTAACTTTTAAAACTTGTGATGCAATATTTTCAAAAAACTAGATGCGAAAGCGGAATAGAGTGCCACTGCTTCCTGGTTGTTTCTAAAATAGCATTATCGTTATTTATATATGGCTTGCTTTAGTCTAAAATATGGATTGATGAGCATGCTTATTGGAATTTTGCAACTGCTCCAGTCTAGTAACACCGAATGGTGTCTTCATTTTGATACTTCGATATTTCCAATTCAGAAATATTATTTTGAGACTTATGCCTCTCCAATAATGCTTTTCAAGGTATCTTCAGTGGATGCCACTATATGGTATCTTTTAGCTCCTGGTATCCATATCTTGGCCTATTAGAGTCTTGGATATAGGTAAATAGACATACCTAGAAAGGTTTGTAGCTGCTCTAATAACACTACAATATCATTATTTTAGACTTGTGTCTCAAGACCTATGTCTCTCCAGTCTAGTACTTCAACACTTCCAGTACATGTTATTACTTGAGGCTTAGCCTTTATAGTTGATACATCTTGGTATCTCTAGTTGATGCTCACCTTAAGTATTTTCAGTACATGTTATCCACATCTATAGGAAATAGCAAGCAAATTTGTACATGATTTGTTTATGTTATGTGGTGGCCTAAAAACTATATTTTATGATTTAATGTTTGACTATAATTCTAATATGAACTTTAACTTAGTGAATATTTATTTTCTACTTCTGATAACCATGATGTATGAACTAATTATGAACGAGTAAATATGTGAATTGGGCATGTGATTTGTTACAAGGCTTAGTGTATAATTTCAATACTAATATTTGAGTGCAACTTCCGCTATAGTTACTACATGCCAATGTAAGATGTAGAAATGATAAAATTAGGATTAATATATAAATTTTCCTCTAAACTATTACCATCTATCAAATTTTTCTTCTGAACTAATTGCATGTTCGATTATCCTTCTGAACTTATTGAAAATGTCAGATTATCATCCTGTAAAATACATGTCAGTTTACAAACAGTAACAGAAGGATAATTTGACATTTTTAACAAGTTTTAGAAAGATAATTTAACATTTTTAATAGTATAGAGTGTATTTTTTACATTTCAAAAAACTTTGAGTGGCTATTATGATATTTTCAACAAATTTAGGGGAGTAATCTAACATACAATTAGTTCAGAGAAAAAAATATGATAAATGATGATAGTTTAGAAAAAAATTTATGTATTATCCCATAAAATTATGATTTTTGATCCTAACAGAGTTTGGTATGTTGACAAATGCCACATTCTCAACATGATGACATGATACGTATTAAGAGAATGAATAACACAACTAGCGAATGCAACTCTATTTAGTTTAATAACCCATATGTACAGTATAATCTCAAGGTTGAGGTAAATAGCTGATAGTAGAATATGATAAGAGATAAAACTAGTTATAAATAAAGACTTGAACTAGCAGAACTATGTGGTTCTCATTTCCAATTTTGGATACGTAAAAAGCTTGGAATACCTATTGCAAGTTTGAATGAAGTCACATTGAACTAATAAATACTCGAATTGCAAAGATAATTTAAGGAACCTAACATAGAATATATGTACCCAAAACTACAGTTATATCTAGTGGTGATTAGTTCATAGGGAAGAACAAGTATGAAAGCATAAATGATATGTATAAGTAAATGTGCTGCTATTTTACCACAAGATTTGACATGTAAATGCAAGATGAAATACTATATAACACGAAGCTTACATAAACATTAATATGAAAGGTATTCATGGAACTGAACTTTCAACAAAATGAGTAACAAATATTAAAAATCATAATAACTTAGAGACAAGAATTACCTTTATTGAAATATTTATTCATTTGCTTTTCTATTTATCCACAATAAATTGTGTTCCACTAGGTATAAACTCAGTATGAGTTTTCTTGCTCTCCACATAGGTAAGGGTTCGAATATCAAAGGTCTACCTTGTTGTGGAGGTTAGGTATCAGATGTAACTCTTTCTCAGTTGCATAAAAGCTGTAAAATATGTTATAAGCTATAAAGTAGTTTAAAGAAATTTATATGATTTGGCATGTAAACAGATGGTATATCAAGAAGAGAAAGATACGTATATTGGAATGTGATTTTAAGACGTAAATGGATTTGCTTATGAATGGTTATTAGTTTATGGTAGCACCCCTACTGCCCTTTAACCCTTTTAGGGCATATGGCAGTGACATGAATGCTATGATGAAATAACCAATGATCTATTATACATGAACGTCATCTCCTCAATCGCATACATGCTAAGAATCATCAAAATGGAGAAACTCATGAAAAAATCACATAAAACATTAACCAAGTAGAATCAACTTGGATACTGTTTAGGCATCCAAGAAAGGTAGCACATGAACAAAAGGTAAAGAGGAAGAAGAAAGGAGCATTAGCAAATTCAAGGTAAAGAGAAAAGAAATGAGTTACCAATATCAGTTAGTTTCAGAATATGGATCAAACCGTTAAAAGATAATGAAGACATTTGCAACACCCATCTTTAACTTTAACCTCACAAAAGAAAGCAAACATCAAAATCCACTTTCAAATTTGAAAAGGATTACCAACAAAAGAGGGGCATGGAATGAATAAAATTAAGAGTTTTAAAAGAATTAAAACAACCTAAAATGAAAGAGTCTTCAGCTTCTTCAGGCGTTTTACAGTGGGTGCAATGCCAAGTATTACCCTCCGGCCCTTCTTTAAAGATTTAGTTTTCTGCTTTGCCTTTTTAGTTGCAGCAGCCATCTCCTTGACGGGACCTGGGGGTATCCCTTTCTTGAGTGCACTTCCTCGAGGGGTCACAGATGGTGGTATTCTCAAACTTTGCGGGGGTAAAGGACTGTGAGGCTTCCAGACCAAGTTGTTTTTCATGGAAAACCTTACTTTCTTTGCACTCTTTTCGGTAATCTTTGCAGTTGTAGCATCATCGGCATTTACTTCAGTAGTCAATTCTGGATTCTCAGACTGCTGCCTGTCCATATTCTTTGCCCTCTTCCTTTTCTTCTTCGAGACAGTACCATTTTCCGTGACTTTTGGAATATCACAAGCACTTTCAACGTTGTTATCCAAGCCCACTTCTGCAGCCACTTTCTCAAACTGCATCTGGAGGTTCGATATCACAGACTCGTTAAAAGTTATCAGATTGTTTTCCTCATTTGAATTGCCATTTTGTTCCTCATTTGCATGACCATTATTTGATACAACTACACCATTATCCTCTTCATTGTTATCAGAACTGCTAATTCTGTTCTTTTTAGCCTTTTTTCCACTACTGCCCGTTGCCTCGCCCTTTTTGCTCTTTTTCAGACGTTTGCTGCCTGTCATTCTTGCAGCAGCAGTATCAGAAACAGCCACCTCCTTTTCAGAGGCAACAGGGACCAAGTTTGGCACCTCTTCATTAGTGTCCTCATTAACCTCAGGAAAAGAAATACTAATCCCCGATGATGCAAAGTCCTTCTCCAACTTCAGAAACTGCTCATGCAAAGCAAATAAAATTTTCCTATTCCCTTGAGGACACTCCACAGAAGAACCCAGTTCATAAAATTCGGCAGAAAGGCCCAAAGCCAACGCTATTGAACCTAACACCACCGCATCACTCCCAGAATCAACATCAAGATTTGATTTTTTGACTTCCAATAGGTTATTCCCCATCTTCAACAACAAATCAAACAGACCACTCTTGATCTTTCCCAATAAAATCTTATCTTGAACCTTACCCATGATAGAAACAAAAGGTCCCAACAGAACCTCAACTACCAACTTACTCAACGGAAGGTAAGGCCTAAGTTCCTCAAAGAAAACAGATGCAATATGATAGTTAACACCATTACCCAACAAATTATCATCAGCCAAAAAGGTGTGATCAACCAATACACCCATCAAACGAGTACAAAGCTCCAAATCCCATGAATTTTTCTTCAAAAGAAGGAAAAAGAAGTGCAAGAACTTACGAAGCAACAAATAGAACTTATCTAACCTGAGACCGTCTATACCAGTCCACTCCCGGCGCATAGTGAGCAAAAACACAGAAAAGTACTGAATTGATATCGGAAAATGAAGCTCCGGAAGCAAAGAAGAGAGACGATTAATGAGTTGGGTCTGGGCTGGGAGCTTATCGGAGTGCCATACGCAGTAAAAAAGGCCCTTCCACAACTTCTTCATATCGTCATCGGAAATTTGGGATTGAGAGGGAAGCCAGCTTTTCAAGACAACACCAAGGGCCCGATTACGAGTTTTATTGTTAGAGGAGGCCAACTGCTTTATCAGTGACGGCCCAACTTGGGCTCCAACCATTATTTTTTCCGGTTATAACGTATTTCAGCGGTTGCCGGCGACTGTGGTGGCTGGTGAGTTTTCTCTAGCCAGATCTCTACCCTGTTGTGACGAATTGGGAATGGGGTTAGGGTTTTGTATTCTTTGGGCCTTTTGGTTACTATTTCAATTTGCAAATAGGCAACCCCTCTTAAGTTTTATAAATGGAATAAACGTACCAAAATGCGGCGAAGTTACTTAAGGGCCTGTTTACTTACAGAAAATTGCTCCAGTTTTTCAGAAAAATTTTCTATAGAAAACAGAAAATGGAGATCGTGTTTATTTTCGTCAGTTTTCTAAAATAGAAAACAGAAAATGAATTTTCCAGTTTTCCAAAATAAAGAAAAAATTGGAAAACTAATAAAAGATGTTTTCCAAATTTTCTAAATAATATTAACACACACACACACATATGTACATATATACATATATATGCATATGTAAGTTTTTGTATGTGCACACATACGTAAGTATATGCATGTGCATGTATATGTATATGTATATGTATATGTATATGTAGTACATACATACATATGTACATATGAATATATATATATATATATGTATATACACACATACATATACATATGCATATGTATATGTATACATACATATGTGTATGTATGTATATATATGTGCATATATACACATACATATGCATATACAAATATACATACATACATGCATGCATCCATGTATGTATCTATATACATACTTATACATATAAATATGTATTTATGTATATATATACATATACATATATACATATGCACATACATATACATATACATACATATTCATATACATATATCTGTATGTGCTTGTATGTGCACACATACATATATACATATGCACATGCATATATATGTATGTACATATATACACATATATGTACATATGTATGTATGCATAAATACATGCGTATGTATGTGCATATATACACATATATGTACATATGTATGTATGCATAAATACATGTGTATGTATGTGCATATATTCACATACATATGCATATACATACACATATGTAAGTATGCACATACATATACATATATACATATGTACATACACACACACACACACACACACACACACATATATATACACACACACACACAAAAAAAAAAAAATAAACAATGCAGTTTTTCATTTGTTGATAAATAAACGCGTTTTCTAAATTTTCTATGGAAAATAAATACTCCAATTTTCTAAGAAAATAGAAAACAGAAAACTATTTTCTGTAAGTAAACGCACCCTAAACGTCACTAATATTTTTTTTGGAGCAAATATGCCATTTAACTGATAAAATCGACCCTGAAATAACTCTCTATCTATATTCCGTTTGGATAGGAGTAATAACACTGACATGGCCAGTTACATAGACGTATCTTGGATGACGTGGTGGATGAAATGCCCTGCGAAGTGCCATATCAGCTCCACGTGAAATGTGACCCATAAGTTAAAAAAAAAATTACCTTTAAAAAAAAAAATTACCTTCCCCTTTCCCTCTTCCTATCTTTTTTTTCCCTTTCTCTCATTTTCCTCTCTTTCTAGCTCTTTCATTGAAACCGCAAAAGCACGATCCTTCTTGAAATTGATTGATGTGAAGCGATAAATTTGTGCATTTCTCACAATACTCTTTCTCTTTCCCTCTATATCTCGATTTGTTTCTTATTTCGTTGTCTCCTTAATTTTGCAAATTGATAAAAAAACCCCTAAATTACTTTACTTTCAAAAGCTATTCCTTAAATTGATATGAGGAAGAAATGTATTGGGGTTATAAGATTTTTACTTGGCAAGAGGAATGAGAAGAGAAATTGAAAAGGGTGTTGACGAAGGAAGGCTTGAGATTCCTTAAAAACGACAGAGAAAAAGTGTCCACTGAATTAAGGTAAATACATTCCCACTAATTCTTACCATTTTTATGTCTGTGGTCCCTTGTTTTTTTAGTGTAGTTGGGTAATTTTGTTGCTTTTTTATTATTTATTTACAAACCCTAGGTTAGATAAGGTTAATTAATAATTTCTTGATTTTGGTTGTTGAGTATTCAATTCCTTATATGTTGTCTGTGTTTTGTGCATTTCTTATTATTATTAAAAATAATAAATTAATTTATCTTGTTATGTGAAAAATGACTGTATGTAGGTTGTGTGTGGGAACATGAGCAATACAGTTAGGTTGGATTTAAATCATAGTGGGGTATAGAGAGTAGATAATGAGTTAGATTATGAGGCGAGTGAAGTGTTTGTGGTTGAAAACTATGACGTGGATAAATTATCATTTTTTGATCTTAAGGCCTTGTTGAATGAGAAAACTGAAGAGAAAGACATCAAGTTTTTTTTAATGGAGCTTTTAGTTGGTTTTTATATTGAAAAGTATGCAAGTATTGAGAGTGATGTGGATATAACAAAGCTACTAGATTTGATTAAGCTATATGATGAATTCAAAGTAATTAGGCTATTTCCAGTTGAAGATGAACCTATTAAGTTTTATCGTCAATGCTTGCAAGTGTGCGTTAGAGAAATTAGGAAGGACAGGTATAATGCTGAAAATAATGTTGCTTGAGATCCCAATCTCTTCATACCGAAAGTTATTTTCATGCTTCCATCATGTGAAAAGGAAAAGGTAGGGATAAGAATGAACCAAGAAGAGTTTGATCTTTACAAAAATTGTCCAAAAGGGGCTTCAAACAAAGATGTGAAAATTGTAAAGAATTAGATCACAAAAGAACAAACTATAAAAAGGTAATGATATATTATTAATTTCTAATTCTAAATATGTAAAAATTTGCAGATTTTTTTTATAGGATACGGGGTCAGGTTTTGTTACGAACAATGAAAATCAAACAACTGAACGTCTTTCAGCAAATTATAGTCATATTGTGACCAATCACTTGCAGACTCAAAGTTCATAGGTGTCAGGAGTATCCCATGTCTAAGGAAATGCTACTTATATCAGAAATAAGAAGGCTAGTCAAGATCATAGTTATTTCTATGATCCTAAAGTTGGTAGGGCAACATACCATATAAGTTTATTAATGATTACTATATATATAAACCAATTGAATTATCTGTTCTAAATTTTTTGCTATGTCATTGACAAAAAATATTTAAATTCATCACAGCAAGGTGACTCCATTGGTGTGCTAATTGATGAAGATGAAGAGGAAGCAATTAATGGTGATGATGATGAACTCAATATGAATATCAAATTCCCAATACCTAATGAGCCAAAAACCATGATCGCAACAAGAAAAACAAAAAATAGAGGGCCAATAGGAGAGAGAAATATATCTTTTGTGAGCACCGAAAATAGAGGGCTTGCAAACTTGCCATTCCAACCAAGTCAAAGAAAAATAAAAGCAAAGAACAAGAGAACTGCATCACGGTTTAATTTAGAAAATGAAAAACAAGACATGTTAAGGAAAAAGGGTAAATAACTTAAAGGTTAATAAAGCAGTGGCCATATTTGTAAATGCATTGTATTAAGATTATGTAAATGCTATTGATTGATGATATTGTTAGCTTGTTTTTTGTATATGTCTTGCTTTTTGTAAATGGCTGATTTGTGAAGAGCCTTGTGATTTTAGAACTAGTAGCTGAGATAGTTGACATCAATCATTTTGTAAAAACTCAGTTAATGTTGATATATAAGATATCAGGTGTTAGTTGTTATCTCCTTAACTGTTGTACTTTTATATAAGATATCATGTATTATGGTAATGATTTGGGACTCTCTTTTTACAGGATAAATTTATCAAGTGTTCTAAATTTTTAACAACTTCATTTTGTTCACAACTTAAACTTTGATGCAGTTTTATTTACTTGTTTAACTAGTCATCAGCAGCAACACATTTGCAAAACAAATACAGCATAAAATTGTCAAATTTGCTAACTTTTCATTTCATCAATTGAATTAAACTAAACATAACGTTCAATTGATTACAGTAGTAAGTTTACAACCATAATTGAAACTAATAACTCCTCTCACAATAGAATAGGAACAACGACAAACCAAGTAACACACAAAACTATTAGGCAAACTCTTATCTTCTATTTCAACCTCTTATTATCTCTTTCAAAATTAACTGCATTATTCCTCATATATTGTATTTGCCTCTATATCTCAGACAATTGAAGATCATAATCTATACCCATATTGTAAATTCTTTTGAGATACCTATTCTCTCTCTTCAGCTGATTTATTAATTCAACTGCCCTTGGAGGCATTTCACAATATTTCCATCGAAAGAACTTGCAGTCTCTTTCTTGTACATAAATTAAGTAGTATAATATAGACACATAAAAATCTAACAAAATCACAAAGAAAATAAGCAAAATAGGTACAAGTACTATATTTATAAAATAAAAATCTATAAAAAAATTCTCTAAACCAATAAAATGAAATAAACCCAAAAACCACCATTTACTCACATTAGCTAAATTAAATCATAGAAATAACCATTATGACTTACATCAATAAGAAAATCAGGGCATCGATGAAATCTTCTTCCTAGATTCTTGAAACTCCAAGATTTAAGCAAGGTTGCCCTTTTTCCACATTTGCACAAGTACTGTGAAATGCCTCATTCGACTAAACTCCTTTTTCAATTTATGCTTTCTTTAATAGAATATGAAGATGCCATTTCTTGGGTTTACAATAATTTGAAAAATCTCTTTGAGAATAAGATTAAGTATTAGGAATATTAGAGAGATTAGGAATAAGGGTTTAGGGATTTCAAGAAGCACACATCGTGCTTTGTGAAAATAGGGAGATGGCGAGATGGAGAGGGAAAAAGGAAGGTAAATTTTTTTTTAACTTATGGCTCCCATTCCACGTGGAGCTAATGTGGTGCTTCGCTAGCATTTCGTCCACCATGTGTTTGCCACATCATCCAAGATACGTCCACGTAACTATTCACGTCACTGTTGTTACCCCTGTCCAGATGGAATGTAAATGGAGGGTCATTTGAGAGTCGATTTTATGAGTTGAGGGGTATATTTGGTCCAAAAAAAAACATTAAAGGCATTTAAGCTCCTCAGAGATTACTTTGAGGGCATTTTGGCACATTTTCCTCTTATAAATCCTTATTATGGTAATAATTAACAAAACTACACATATACATATGTGTACAAGAGCATTTATATATATATACACACACCCAGTAACATTTACACACAAACACATCCCCGTAACGGTTAACAAAACTAATTTAACTTAACACCATGCCAATTTCTACTGTCCCAATTTTGTTTAGGATAACTATATATCTATATTGAATTTAATATTTATTATTGGAATATTCTATCAAAAATGTTCTAAATTTCTTTATTTTCATTATCTGTTTGTGATTTAATCTTTCACCATGATTGTAAAAAAATACAATAAATTTTTACATCATATGTATTAGATCAATTGGGATAACTTGACCGAATTCTAGCAAGTGTACTAGATCGGCTAGTAATATAGGAAAATAAGATTATGATCCAAAATATCGAACCCAAGGAAAACTTGTGCTTGTATGTGCTATTTCAATTTCAAAACCAATTTTTGTGTGTAAAAGAAAGAAAAGAAATCCCAAAGTTATGATGATTGAAGTTTTAAAACTAAAACAAAATAAAAAGTTAAAATAAATAAAGATCTAATAACAGCAAGTAAATTAAATGAGGTAAAAATCAATATTAAAAATAACTTTTACTAAAGGACTATCCACTTTAACAAATATTGCTATGACTTAAATAAAAGAAAACATACAAATGATTATGGAGAATTCAGTTTAATAAACCCAAATAACTTTATTCAAGATTATCATTCCAAGCATCAAAATTTTCTTATTCAGATAAACTTAACACTTAGCATAAAGAACTGAATTAACTCTCCTAGATGTCTATTAAAGCCTTTTTCAAGAGATTTAACTTTCACCCATTCTTAGTTACACTTTTTTCAATCTTAACTTATTCAAATCAACACACAATTATAGCTTATTCAGATTATAATCATGTATTAATCCAAATAAATTAACCTAAGAGCATGCAAGTCATTAATCAACTCAAATCAATTAATTAACCAATGCTTAATCAAGTTAAAAATCAACTTAAATTTGAGTAAAGACAAGACTATGTTTAAGAACTAAGAAATAACCAACTTGTATTGAATTGAAGAACAAACTCAAGTCGTAATGATACAAGTTAAGGATTCAAATATCCTTTAGCAAAAGTTAAAGAAACTACTCACAAGACATTCTTAAAATTAAAACAAAGGTTGAAGAAAAACAGTAAAAACTAAGTAACGTAAAAACAAACTTTAAAGAGAATAATGCTTAATTCTAAAGTTGATCTCTCTAATTGATCTCAATTGATCCCCTTTCTCTGATTTTTTTACTACTATTTATAGGGCAAAATCGTAGTAGATTCCTTCTTGAACTCCAGACATAGAATAGGAAGTGAACTCTGCTAAAATAGGAAGCTTGAAAATCCTTCGCGAAGTGGGAGTAGAAATCTCGTGGCCACGCCCTTCCATGTTCATTTTCTACACGTGGTCAAGTGTCTTCATGTTCTTCCTCACACATGGCCACGTGTGAATTATGCCTTCCCTTACACGTGGTCACTGTCTTCAATGCTTCATTCAATTTCTCTTTCACGTGGCCAAGGGTGAAAATAGCTTAACCCTTCACGTGGCCATGTCTTCCAAGTTTTATGTCTTCACGTGGCCATGGGTAGAATTCTTCATTGAGTTCACATGGTCACGTGAAAAGCTTCTGGACTGAACGCTCGTTTTCTCGCCTAAATTTCTCATATTTGCATTTTTGACACTAAACTTTGTCCTTTTTGTAATTTAAGCCCTTTTATATCAATTTTATCCTGAAAATCAAATAAAACATGAAATTAACCTCAAAAACATAAATATTAACAAATTAACTCTAATTTAACCTAAATAAAATCAAAATAACTAAATAACAAAACTAAAAACATATCAAAAACTATATATAATTCACACTTATCAAATACCCCACACTTAACCCTTGCTTGCCCTCAAGCAAATTAGAATAATCCCACCTTCAAAATCATCAAACTTGTACAAAGATATGAAATTTCAAAACCAAACTTAGCATTCTAACAAAAGCACTTAATATAATCTCCAAATAGATCAACTTTGAACAAGAGAATATAAGCTAGTTTCCTTGAGTGTGTGCAAGACCAAATTATTTTAAGCAATTTTGAAAATCAAAACATCAACACAACTAGATAATGAAGTATAGAATAAATGAATGCATAAGCATACAACCGGTTTCACGCTTGAAACTCTAGAAACACAATAGGCCTCTCCTTTAGCACCGAAACCCGAAGGTCATCTCCGCTAAACAACTCAAAACATTCTTAAAATCACTTAGGTCTTTCAAATGTTGTAATGGGCCTAAGGTATTGGTTAACAAAGAATGGATAAAAGATAATCAAAATGAATAGCCACTCTAAGATAAAATAGATTACTAAACCCCAATAACTTCAACAACATATTTTGCTCATTCTTGCCTCACTTTCAAACTTTATTTTCAAGATAATATGCCCTTTTACCAAGAAGTCATTATTTTTTTCATTTTTCTTGTACTACCCCACACTTATACTTTTTTATATTTGCTAGCTCTTTTTTTTTCTTTTTTTTCTACTTTCTTTTTCCTTTTCTCAAACTTTAAACGTTTTTTTAAAGAACTAGCATTCACAAGCTAATTTTGAATAATCTCAAGGTACACAAGGTAGTTTTCTCACTTGATAAGACTTTCTTGCTAAACCCAATAGAACTTTTAATCTCCTCACATATCCATTTAATCCTAAAGTGGCCAATTCCATAAGGTGAGGTAAAAGCTTTTTAGGTTCTATGGTTAAAACATTAGGTGTAATAAGAAAATATTAATGGTATGCCTTAAGCATACCTCATTAGGCTTAAAATGGCTTAACAAAGGATAATTTCATCAAGGTAGGACAAAAGTCTTTAAGAAAGTTTATCAAAAAAATTATTGCCTAGATCATATTCTAAGTTGTTTGAGTTATTCATATGCTTTGAAGGGTGATGAGGAAGGTTCTAGTGCTCTAAATTTCCTTACTTCACTACTTCATTGTATTGATTTTTTCTTTAAGTTAAAAATTGGTCTAAGTGCTTTCAAGAATTTGGAAACTAACAAATATTTATCAAGCTGAAGATTAACCTATCTAAAGATTTATTAAACAACATAAATGTTCTCTTGCTAAGCAAAGGCTCAAAAACATGCATTTTCCATATCCAAGCTCAAATTGTTCAAAGTTTTGAAGTCAACTAGGGCAAACTAAGTTCTCATGCAAACTAAGTGAAAAGGTGAGCTACATAAGTCTTCAATACATTTTGCATACTTAAGAAAACAAACAAAGCATAAAAAAAACAAAACAAAACACAACACACAAAACAAAACAAAACTCGATTCATGAAAAAGAAAAAGAAAAGTTGAAGACAAACTCCCTGAAAGGAGGCTACCCCCTCCTCAAAATTTTGCTGTCCACAGCAAATGAAGATCTATTCCGGTGGAGGCAGAGGTGGAGGAAACCGCTGCCAAAATTGGTGGATAAAATGCTCAACCGTCCTATTGCCCGCCATCACCGTATCCCGAAGCATGTCGAATCTTCCTTGCATTTGATCTAGCCTAATTTGTTGAGCATCCAGACGGCTACTTAATTGATTAAATGGACCTTCCTATTCAGGTGTTATAGGTTCATTGATGGGGAAAGGTACAACTGTGGCAATATACTCCTCATTTGGCTCCTCCTGCTGCTCCTCAATCTGAATATTGTTCTCTCTTAGGTATTCCTCCCGGGTTGCCCAATGAGCTCGAGGCCTAAGAATCAAAATTTTCATCCGCTTGAGTATCTTATTATCAATGCAAGGTAAATCTCCTGGAAGTGAGTCTCCATAACCCGGATGTTCAATTGCAGTTGCCATCACTGTAGCTATCCACCTAATGGAAATAGTATCCATATGTCCTGGCATTTTCTGCGATTCCTTAATTCGACCTGCTATAATTCCCGCTCCATTGATTGCTATGCAATCCATCATGCATCGAAGAACCATTGCTTGAGACACACTAATAGTGCTTGCATTCTTCAAATTATTGTACATACTCTTTGCCAAAAACTGATGAATACTTCTTAATGCATGATTCCATAAAGCATATACCTTGCACTGTCCCCTTACCCATGGCTCATCTAATTCAAGATCCATGATCCGTTCCCAATTCTCCACAGGGGATGTATCTTTCAATTCAGTTGGGGCATTTGGCATAAATTCTAAAATTTCAGAAAACTGACTGAAAGTTAAGGAATATCCTTTCTTATAAAACTTAAAATCGACTGTACCGTCCTCCTCATCTCTCTTAAAGTAGCATTCAAAAGAATACAGAAAATCCCGTGCCATATCTGGATATACTTTTGGTTTCTTTGCAATGAACTGCTGCTAGCCAATATTTTGGATCAATGGTTCTATATCATGATCCCATAAATTTCCAGCTGGCACATTGAGGAACAATTGACTTAAATAGGCGGGCTGGACATAGGTACACTTGCTGAAGTAGTCAAATTTATTGATCTTAGCCTTGTCCATATATGACAGAATGCATACATCGGAAGAGCTTGCTACATTAGGATATTTGGTCCTTCAAGGTGCCACTAAAAAGAAAGAAAATCAGAATGTAAGTGTCAATTCATAACCCAAAATATACTAAGGTGTAACCACATGAATCATGCATTGAATGAACCGAAGCACACGTGGATGAAATGAAAAATTGATAGCATAAATGCACCGTATATATGTGGAGATCAAAATGATAGGCATAAAATGCATTCAATAGTTGGGCACAAAGAATATGTCAAAATAATGCCTATTATGCATGAATAAAGTCATGAACCAATCTTGCAGGAGGTGAACTAGGTTGTGCTGCATCAATGCAAATCATAAACATGCTATCCAAAGAGTGAAAGTTAAATGTTTTGAAAGAAAAACTCATTGGTGCATTTCATCGAGCATGTTTGGGCACAAGTTTGAGCATCAATTTAAAGATCATAACAAAGATTGTTCATTACCCAATTGCATACCAAGCATCTATAACATGCATGTAATACTCATAAACATCCAAAGAGATAAAAGGAATTAACATGAAAGCAAAATGTTAAGTGCAAAGTAACCTCAAAACTAAACATGCATAAGCAATAATGGCACAAAACAATGCAATGGATGATATAGAAATGATAAATAAGAAGCAAGGAGAGTAGATACTTACTTGAAGATGAGAACTGAACCAAAATACAGCACCAAGGTGATGTAGTGTGTGTGAGTTGTGAAAAACCCTAGTTTAATGGAGAAAATGTGGAAAAGGAAGAAATGATAGGTAGGAGAGAGAAAAATGACAAAGAGAGAGCAAATGGTGGTCGGAGATGGTGATGATCAGTGATGAGTGAAAATACGTGGTCACGGGTGAATTTTGTGTTAGTGAGGCGTGGGCACGGTGATAGCAAAAATAAGATGATGAAGAAGAAAGAAAATAGCGTGAGGTGTTTATAAGGGGAAGAGGTGTTTGGTGTGGCCATGTGAAATTCAAGGAGGAACCACACGTGGTCACGTGTACCTTTGTTCATGGGGCATGCGTGGCCATGTGATGGTTCTCCTTTGAACTTCACGTGGTCATGTGTTGTGGAAAATAGAGGAGCAAAAATATGAGCCGTGGCCACATGATGTTCTTCACTTGGAATACACATGGTCACGTGATTTTGATGAACTGGGACAGTAACTCAACCCGTGGCCAAGTGATTGCAAAAGGAAAGCCACACGTGGTCACGTGTATATGTATTTTTTCTACCTCCTTTTGCATCTTTTGAAGCATATACACATAATTAAGCTTCCTTAAATGCAATTTTGCCATTTCAAGCTTTGAAAACACCAATTCTTTTCCAGGAAAAACATGTCTTCATTTTAAAAGCTTGTTTATGTACTCTTTTCATGAATCAAAACACAAAATATGAAAACACAAAGACTAAAAAAATAAAAGAGGGATAGATTAAAAGTTCTGAGTTTTTAAAGTCTCCAGCTAGACTTTTCAAACCGTTTTTTAAGTATCTTTCAGCAACCTCTTGTTGTCCGATTTGGTATGGTTTGAGTCGATGACCATTGACTGTAAATTCACGTCCATCCTTTAAGCTTTTGATCGTCACTATACCAAAATTACTGCTCGACATCACTTGATATGGTCCAAGCCACTTTAATTTCAGTTTGCCTGGAAACAAATGAAGATGACTATTATAAAGAAGCACTAACATTCCCGGAACAAAATATTTTACCCTTAAATGCTTGTCATGCCATTGTTTGGTCTTTTCTTTATAAAGCGCAGCATTGTCATATAACCATTGTTGAATTTCATCGAGTTCATTGATCCTTCATTGAGATTGCACTACCAGCTTAAAGTTGTTCTCCATAGGTATACAATGTGTGCAATAGCTGGGGCTTATTCCTTTTAAGTCAGATGTTGCCCAATCAATTGGTCTTTTATGCTTCTTGAAGACTTCAATAAGCTTTTGCTCATCCCAACCTGTCAATAAAGATGAAATAATTAATGGCTCAGAATTATCATTTAAAATACATATTTCAAATGAGATGGAAGTGTTTTAAGTTCAGAATCTCCCTTAGGAGGGGACGGTTCATCCTTCATTTCATCATGTTCACCGTGCTCTTTTTCCAGATTTTGTACCAAATTCATCTCCTTTGCTTCCAACTCTTCCATTTCCTTGGGGTGCATTAACCAACTTTGAAGCTCATCATTGAGAATAATTTCCTCTTGTGTTGTATTGACACATTCTTGAATTTCATCGACAAAATAAATGGACTCTTCAAAATCATACGAGGGGTGTTTTAAAATTTTATCGACATTGAAACTCATTTTTTCCTCGTTGAATCTCAAAGTGACTGTTTGTCCATGAACATCGATTAGTGCTCTTGCTGTGTTCAAGAATGGCCTCCCCACAATTAATGGCACCTTCCTATCTTCTTCTATGTCCATGACCACAAAATCAACCAAAAAGATAAAATTTCCGACTTTCACCAATAAGTCCTCAATGATTCCTTTTGGCCTTTTCACCGATCTATCCGCCAATTAAAGCATCATTCGAGTTTCCTTCAAATCACCTAGATTCAATTTCCTGCAAATTGAATTAGGCATCAAGTTAATACTAGCACACAAATCACATAAAGCATGCCCAACAAAATTTCCTCGTAGTTCACAAGGCAATGTAAAACTACCAGGATCTTATAATTTTTTTAGAATTTTATTGGTTAATATGGCACTACAATTACCAGATAATTAAACCGTTCCTATGCCTTCTAGCTTTTTCTTATTAGTGCACAATTCTTTCATAAATTTATCGTATTTAAGCATGTGTAACAAAGTTTCAGCAAATGGTAAATTTATATGTAGCTTCTTAAATATGTCTAAAAATATACTCAATTGTTCATTTTGTTTTTCTTTTCTAGCTAGAACAGGAAATGGTAATTGAGATTCATCAATAACAGTAGAAACAAGTTTTTCCTTACCTTTACCCTTTTCAACCGTAGGAGACACTTTTTCAGTATTTTTTGAGTTAGAACTACTTACCTCCATTGTCGGTTCCACCCTTGGGGAAGAATTCTTACCAATTTCTGTCTTTTCTAGCTCTTTCCCACTCCTTAAGGTGATCGCTTTGGCTTCCTCCTTTGGATTTCGGTCTACATTGGATGGAAATGTCCCTTAAGTTCGGTTAGATAAAGAACTAGCAAGTTGCCCCATTTGGTTTTCTAGATTCCTAATGGATGCCTCTTGGTTCCTCATCCAAATATCTTGCGATTTCCATCTAGCATCTTGGCTAGCTAAAATTGAATTTTGGGAGGCTATAAAGTTTGCAATCATTTCTTCAATGTTCAATTTCTTTTATTGAGGAGGGGGAGGTAGAGATTTTTGAAAACCGGGTGGTTGGTGGTATGATTGTGATGGGTATTGATTTGGGTAATGTGGTGGAGCTTGGTTTTGGTATGGAAGTTGATTATTGGGAGGTTGATTATGGTTAAATTGAGGTCTAGGTTAGGGTTAGAAGAAGAACCTTGATTACCTTCCCTCCATGAAAAATTTGGATGGCTTCTCCATCCCGAATTATAAGTGTTGCTATATAGATTCAAGGCATTTACTTCTTCTACTATTCCTTTATTATTCTTCATTCCCAAAGGTCCTTAAATTCCTGCATAAAAATCAACTTCATTAGATAGCATAGAAACATTTTTAGCTTTGAGCTCATTTATTTCTTGTAAATGTCTTTTTTCCATTAATTCTAATTGAGCTTTTAACATAGCTACTTCATCAATATTATGAACTCCCTGTTTCTTTTGAGTTGCTCTAGAGGTTGCCCATTGAGCATCATTGGTAGCCATCTCATCAAGAAGCAAAAATGCATCTTCGGGAATTTGGTTCATGAAACTACCATTTGAGGCTGCATCTAGCAAAGATCTTGTTGATGGGTGGGCACCTGCATAGAAAATGTACATTAATTGAAAAATAGGAACTTCATGATGAGGAAAACTTTTTAAAAGTCTTTTAAATCTTTTCCATGCTTCATGGAATGGCTCCTCATAAAATTGCTGGAAATCACTAATTTGTTTTCTAATGAGGGTAGTCTTAGTAGGTGGGAAGAACTTGCAAAGAAATTTTTCTTGCATTTGTTGCCAAGAATGGATGAATTGATTTGGTAGCATTTGTAGCCAATTCCTAGCTTTTCCTATGAGGGTAAATGGGAAGAGTTTCAACCTAATTGCATTAGTCGATACATTAGGAATTTGCACAGTGTCACTTCTAAGAACATATCCAAATGTTGTGCAGGATCCTCTATGTCCGAACCCGAAAATTGGTTTCTTTATACCATAGTGATGGTAGCGAGTTTAATCTCAAAGGGTTGGTGGTGAGGAATCCTAACAGTTCTATGTTCTTCATTCCACCTAGGGATAGCATAATCCCTAATGGTTCTAGGTCTATACTCATTCCCGGGAGCTTGGTGGGGTATGTGTTGCTCTTTGATCCTAGGTGGTGGATCATTCATAGGTTGTTCTATTTCTGGGTCATTCATGTTGCCTCTTAACCTTCTAATCCTATGAAATGTCCTTTCAATTTCAGGGTCTAATGGTAGGATGGGGTTGTCTCTCACCATAAACCACTAGTCACCCAAAAAGAAAATAAGAAAATAGATGAAGAAGAGAAGAAAAATGCACAAAAATAACTTTAAAATAAAAATAAATAAACAAACGCCAATGTTTCCCTGGCAATGGTGCCAAAAACTTGACTGGATTCTAGCAAGTGTACTAGATCGGCTAGTAATATAGGGAAATAAGATTGTGACCCAAAATATTGAACCCAAGGGAAACTTGTGCTTGTATGTGCTATTTCAATTTCAAAACCAATTTTTGTGTGTAAAAGAAAGAAAAGAAATCCCAAAGTTGTGATGATTGAAGTTTTAAAACTAAAACAAACTAAAATAAAATAAAAAGTTAAAATAAATAAAGATCTAATAACAGCAAGTAAATTAAATGAGGTAAAAATCAATATTAAAAATAACTTTCACTAAAGGACTATCCACCTTAACAAATATTGCTATGACTTAAACAAAAGAAAACATACAAATGATTATGGAGAATTCAGTTTAATAAACCTAGATAACTTTATTCAAGATTATCATTCCAAGCATCAAAATTTTCTTATTCAGATAAACTTAACACTTAGCATAAAGAACTAAATTAACTCTTCTAGATGTCTATTAAAGCCTTTCTCAAGAGATTTAACTTCCACCCATTCTTAGTTACACTTTTCTCAATCTTAACTTACTCAAATCAACACACAATTATAGCTTATTCAGATTATAATCATGCATTAATCCAAATAAATTAACCAAAGAGCATGCAAGTCATTAATCAACTCAAATCAATTAATTAACCAATGATTAATCAAGTTAAAAATTAACTTAAATTTGAGTAAAGACAAGACTATGTTTAAGAACTAAGAAATAACAAACTTGTATTGAATTGAAGAACAAACTCAAGTCATAACGATACAAGTTAAGGATTCAAATATCCTTTAGTAAAAGTTAAAGAAACTACTCACAAGACATTCTTAAAATTAAAACAAAGGTTGAAGAAAAACAGTAAAAACTAAGTAACGTAAAAACAAACTTTAAAGAGAATAATGCTTTATTCTAAAGTTGATCTCTCCAATTGATCTCAATTGATCCCCTTTCTCTGATGTTTTTGATTGCTATTTATAGGACAAAATCGTAGTAGATTCCTTCTTGAACTCCAGACATAGAATAGGAAGTGAACTCTGCTAAAACAGGAAGCTCGAAAATCCTTCGCGAAGTGGGAGTAGAAATCACATGGCCACGCCCTTCCATGTTCATTTTCTACACGTGGTCACGTGTCTTCATGTTCTTCCTTACACGTGGCCATGTGTGAATTATGCCTTCCCTCACACGTGGTCACGTGTCTTCAATGCTTCCTTCAATTTCTCTTTCACGTGGCCACGGGTGAAAATAGCTTAACCCTTCACGTGGCCATGTCTTCCAAGTTTTATGTCTTCACGTGGCCACGGGTAGAATTCTTCATTGAGTTCACATGGTCACGTGAAAAGCTTCTGGACTGAATGCTCGTTTTCTCGCCTAAATTTCTCATATTTACATTTTTGACCCTAAACTTTGCCCTTTTTGCAATTTAAGCCCTTTTATATCAATTTTATCCTGAAAATCAAACAAAACATGAAATTAACCTCAAAAACATAAATATTAACAAATTAACTCTAATTTAACCTAAATAAAATCAAAATAACTAAATAACAAAACTAAAAACATATCAAAAACTATATATAATTCACACTTATCATAACTATATTCCTATATTGAAATGAACATTTATTATTGAAATATTCTATAAGAAATGTCCTAAATTTCTTTATTTTCTTTATTTCTCTGCGATTTAATCTTTGACCATGATTTTAAAAAAATACAATAAATTTTTACATCATATGTATTAGATCAATTGTTATTTTTTCTCATTCAAGTATATTAAGGTAATTATTGATTTTTCTTGATTTATCAAAAAATACTTTAAGAAAAATATAATATAACCTCTTATATTTGATGAAAATGGATATATATATATATATATATATATATAAGGAAATATTAATTGATAAGTCTTGAATTGTTAAAAATCAACAAGAGAGGAAGATGGGACTGGAAATTAGTTGGGCAGATCTTCAAACGTGGCAAGCCGATTTGCAAAACAGACAAGGACTAACCTTTACTGTGTAAGGGATTAATGCTTTCATGCTTAAGTCATAGGATGTAAAAAGAGAAAGTGTAGTGAGAGAATAGTAATGTGCAATACCTTGTTCTTAAAGTCTTTCTTTGTATATATAGTTTCTAGGTGGTTAGGGCCTATAAGGTTAGAGTACTTGAGTACTGGATCATTTGCATCTGTAATTGGCAGGTTTAGACATATGATGTGATAGCTTATAGGAAATGGCCCATGTAATGGGACAGGTGGAGTGGCGCGGTTAGATCAGATATCGAGTTTAATCAAACCATCTTGACACATGTCAGTGCAACTGGCTGATGGGCTGATAGGCAATAATTGGGCCTAAGCTTAACTAAGCCTGTGCTCATTGGGTTGGGCCTAAGTATGATAAAATGGGTATTATCATTAATGAAGGCATTAATGTAATGGTCATTTTAATGCCCCTTATTATACCCTAGGAGAATTTTCATTAATTAATTATTAGGTCCTATGTTAAATTAAATATAAATGAATAGAGAGGGACCTAATTGAAAAGTGAAAGGGTTAGTTTTGGGGCATAATTAGAAATAAAGGAAAGTTAAGGACAAAAGGGTAATTCTTCTATGTAAGTGACATTTGGGCTAATAGGAAAGAGGGAGAGGGAGATATTTTTTAAAGAGAGGTGGCCGGCTAAGGGTGAGTGGTATTCTTCTTCATTCATCTTCATCCTCTCTCAAATCCTAAAACCTCTCTTTAAAACTCTCTCTCTAGGATCTCTTAGATTTTTACAAGAAGAAAGAAGATATCGTTGGGTCTAATTATAAGGTATTTTTGTCTTTTTATTTGGTGTGTGTATTGTTCATTGAATATAGTGATGAGTGTTCATGGTGATGTTCTTTTTGTAGAAGGAGAATCAAGTAAAAAGAAGGGAAAGGAAGCTATCCAAGAGTGAAGAAAAGTTGGAGCTCAAAAGGTATGGAAACTTGCATGTTTGTATGTGTGTGCTTGAGTTTTTGGACATGAGAGATGTCCTTATTATTGCTATTAAATGTCTTATATGTGGATCTTAAGCTTGAAAGTTATTTAGAGATGAAAGATACAATGTTTTGTTGAAGGATATAAAACTCTATTTTAGGGATTAAAGAACTAGTTTGTACTCTTTTCACCATTTCTTAAACTATAGTAGTTCAAATGGAGAAATTCTAGTTAGTATAGAAACTAGACATCCATATCTTGATTTTATTAGAAGGAACCGAGCACTGATTTTCACTGCATGATAGTGAAAATTTATGTTGAATCTGGTTATGACTGTTACCCTATTTTTGTGAGCAGTCTGTGGTTTTCCTTGCATATCTTAAGATTTATAAGTCCATTTTATATGATTTTTAGTGTTTTAGAAACTAGAAACATAGGGCTAAAACTTTGTAGAAGATAATTTTTTTCGAAAAAAGTTTTTTGGTGTGTCTAAATTGACGTGCAAGTTAAAATTTTTAATTAGTTTACAGGATTTTGCGAGCATGAGCATTGAATATTTAGGCCGTCACTGTTCGTCGTGAGCGTGATAACAATGAACCTTCATTTAGGTAGTTGCTTGCTGTCATAAGCGCAACTAATATCGCAAACACGACTCATGTCGCGAGTGTGACAACAAGCATGTGTCTCCTATATTTTCCTACATTTTTCTTTTTCCACTATAGTAGGTTACTCTCCCTATGTGTTGTGCCTATATTTGAACATAATTTACCTTAAAATTCAAGCATATATGAACTTATATTATAGTTGTTTATAAACATGCATGATTTACTATGAATAATTCCTATGTATATACACATTTCGCATTACCGAATTAATATGCTAATAGTTAAATTATACAATCTTGATTATAATGGATATTCACATGTATGATCTTTCTATATGATGAAATATGATAACTTAAGCACCAGAAATGACATGATGATATATGAAATAAATAATTCCTGGATTGAAAGATGGTTGTGGATAGATAGGCATGCCTATAGGGTTACAGTCGTAGCTGCTATAGTCTGACTCTTATGAGTCCAAAGTATGTCTCTAAATGAGACCACAGTTCTAACCCAAATGGGTCCACAGATTTAATACCTTTGAGTATTTATAGATTTGATACCTTATGGTATCCACAACACCCGTTATCCATACCCAAAGGAATTAAGTAGGCAATTTATACCATGAATGATATGCATACATAGTTTGTAGTCTTTTATTACTATGATTATGTGATACAAATATTTCTTCCAATAATTTATTTAGTATTATTTCTTAAGGAAGTAAATGAAATTTTATTATATATTATTGTTGTATGCTTGGTGATAACCACCGTGAGTGGTTATCAACTTATTATTTTTGTTTCCCACTAAGCTTTATAGCTTAGCACGTGTGTTTATCCGTGTAGGTTCACAGTTTAAACCTTTTCTTCAGGGACAAAGCCAACAATCTTAGAAGCCAACATCAGTCTAAGAAGAATCATTTTGAAGTATAAGATTCAATTTTATATCTTTTGGGTTATATAATAGTATATTCTGTATTAAAATCATGTATTTATCAAGTTTTGTAATTAATAACCCACTAGTAATTTCATTGTAACAACTTATAAATCTTATATGATTTGTAAAGTATATATGCATGTATGTATGTATACCTATATGCATCATTAACAGATGACTTACAGGATTAATGGAATGTAATTAGTAACAGTAATTAGAATTATCTAGTATAGTCATTACAGTCATACTAATAAGATGGCAAAATTGAAATGGTAGAGTTTGGATACACCTATGACTCTATATTGGATGAGTTTCAATTAAATAAATATATTAGTATTTTTATCTAATTATAATTGTCTGATTATATCTTAGAAGGAGTCTGAGCTGTACTAGAAAAAGGAATTTAGTATACTTGTATAAATAGGGGATTAGAAATCAATTTTGAGGCTACACACACATGGTTATTGATCATATTGCCTGCATCTCATTATCTCTCCCTAAAAAAATTAAGTATTTTTTTCGCCTCAAATCTTGCAATTTCCAAAGGGTATTTAGATCGTGGAATTGTTGATCTTATCCTATATTCATTTCTCGTGGATAAAAGTCTACCCAATGAAGCAAAACAATATTCTTTGCTTTCATTGCTTCTGCTTTCAAAGATTTCTATACTACAAGAGGTAAATATGTTCTCTCTTAATTAAATGATATAATTAATATTGTGATGTGAGCAAGAACCATCTCTCATTTTTCAGGTTCACTCTCAGAGGCCCGTTTTTAAGGTTCGAGATTGAAAGGGGCTCACTTAACTCATAACTTGGCTACTTCGAAAATAAAAAGGGGTCAAATCCAAATTATTATTGGTAGTCAACCCATGAAGGCGTCTACTAATGGGCCTAAAAGAGGTAGGTATCATGGAATCACCACCCAACAGAACATCAAAAAATGATTGTCGATCTTTTAATGTCCAAATAGAGATTAGTGTACGGGACATCATTCTTATTAGGCACCTTGGTTAGGTATTATTTTATAATTGAGTTTTAAGTTTAATTCCCTTTCATCTCTCACACAATACAAAGCATAAGAATTGAGTAAACATCCCAAGCAAACATGAAAAGCAATAAATAAATAAATCAACTACTTAAATTATTACAAAGGAAAATAGTCCAAAAAATAAAGTAAATCACATATATAAATTGGGACATTCATTTGGATTGGGAACATTGATTTCCTCATGCACATTTTACAAAAATCTTCATTTTATTCTTTTGTTTGGCTTTGAATGAAAAATTAAAAATTGGTCCGAGTTTTGAAGAAAAACTCAAATTAATTAATAAAAATCATTTTAAATGCCTTTTTTCTTTTTATTGTGCACAAAAAGCCCTTTCTTACTAACTATTACATCCCTGGAATAAAGATACATCCAAAAAATACTAAAATGAATAAATAGACATAAAATAATGAAATAAATAATAAATAGAATAATGATAGGAATGATTAAATGAAGTAACTGGATGGGTTGAGTTATCATCCAATCGAGAGCACAATTCCTGGTGCAAAAAACCTCATACAATCCTCCAAAGATGAAAGAATTTACATACTCACAAAAAACACCAAAAAGGCAAATAAATTAGCAATGTACTAAATAAATAATAAAAATACATCAAAGATAACCATTTAATTAATTGTCCAGTATATAATAAAATTACATACAAAATTGAATCATACAAAATAATGCATAAATATCATAAAAATCAAGTAAATCATGCAAATACCAAAAAATATATAAAATACATGACAAAAATGCCTAAAAATCAACTCCAGACGTCTTTAGAAGGGTGATGGACGCCCACAGTTGTATGAGGGATGGGACGAGAAGAAGTCTCAGTGACATCCCTTCTATTACTTTGACAGACAAATGTCCGTTAAGTCTTCTTCCCGTCCGTCACTCGCTGGATAGTGCAAAATGCATAATTTTATGTAAAATCACATTTAACCCTAAACATATGATTATTAGGTCTTAAATTATGCCAAAACAGTATTATAACATTAAATCATACATAACATGCACTAAAAACTTATTAAATTAAAAAATTACATAATAAAAGGAAAAGCTTAAAGTTATAACAATGGAGGAATCTTTGCCTAATCATGCCTCTAAACATGCACATTGATCCGGATTTATGTCACATTGCACTTTAATCATGCAAATCACTCAAATAAAACATTTAAACATAACCATGTCAACAAACAATAACACAGCTATACATGGCAATTCTAGAGAGAGAAAATAAAAAAGGGAGCCTAGAATATTACCCTCAGGAGATATTCTGGCTTTGAGTCTCTTATAGTCCAGATCTTTACTCCGATTTGAGTTTATTTTTTAGAAAATCCAATGAATTTCGTTATATGTGTGATCATCAAAAGATTGTTATAGAAAAATAACTTCTTAAAGAGAGAGAAATTGATTTTCTTCCTCTTTAAGATTGCTCTGTATCAAAGTGATTTACCCTTATTTTTTTCTTTAGAAACCCTAAAAATTTGCCTTTTATACCTAGGTTAGAGTTGGAGTTGGATTCAACTCTAACTTCCTAAATCTAGAGATACTTCCAAGAAATTTCGGATTTAAACCTCTTAAAACACTTATCTTTCTTTTTGAAATCTAGAAACGTGGGAAATTTGGAAAAAGACACACAGATGGGCGTCCCTCATTGAAAGCTGGTCGTCCCTTAGGTTAAAATCTTAGAATTACCAAAATACCCTTGATTTGACTTGGATAGGAGAAATAAGGCCAAGGATGACCGTCCCTTATGTGACAGATGACCGCCTGTCACCTCTGAAGGCAAGAATTAGCATTTTTCATGCACTTTTGTCAAAACACTTGAAAACACTTAGAAAACCATAAAATCTTCGAGAAAAAATGTGAGAAATTTATAATTAAAGCTTCAAGATCCGAACCTGCTATCCGTAATATACTATTTTCTCATCATCAGGTAATTTTGATTTAGGCTGCCTTGGGTCACGGTGTCTACAGCTACCCTCAATTTTGGGAAGCTGGTGTACTAGTGCCAAAGTGGGTCAAAATTTAGAGTAAAAGGAAAAGATGCTTACATGAGGCAACAGATTTATTGGTTAATTAAACACATACCTTCTAAGGTAGTGAGTCTCTAAGTTGATTAAAACACGAACCTTTTTATGCGGCAGTGAGTCTCTTGATTGTGTAGTTATCGTTAGCTTATTGATGCGTTAACCCCTATTTTAGGTAGTTAATATAAGTTTATTGATGTATTAATCCTAAATTGACTGTTTGTTTAGTGTTTGAGGCATGCAAAATCGGGACAGGTTGACTAAATCTAATTAGCACCTAGGGCATACAAAATCAGGTTGTTTGAGTTTGTTTGATTATCACCTCGGGTATATAGAATTGAGTTGTTTAAGTGTGTCTGATTAGCACCTAGGAAATGCAGAATCGGGATGACTTGGTTGGATCTGATTAGTACCTGAGGCATGGAAAATCAAGTTGTTTAAATGGTACTTGGTTGGTGTCATCTGTAGACATAACTAGCCTTCTAGTCATGTTGGTTTGGGTCCCTTTACAGGTGCATCTGCCCCTTTGGAACAATGTTCCATTTAAGGAATTTCTAGCAAATATGCATATGTGAGGAGTCGCTGACATGTTTGAAGCTTGTGTTTGTAGGTATATATTTGTCTTGGAGATGTTCCAGCTTAATACTGTGATCTTGGGTAGATTTTGTACACTTTTCAATGACTATGTCACCAATATAGGGAAACCCATCATCGTCAAGGTTGTCGACACCCCTGGTCTTACCTTGTGTCTTCTTTGAATTTGTATTATCATCAGGTTGTTGCCTTTTGTCTAATAGTTCTTTGTTGTCAACATTGGTTTTATCTCTTCTTATGTGTTCATATCGAAGCATCCTATGCTCTAAAGAAAATGGCACCTTGTTTAAATGAATATTGACTGCTACAATGGTATTTTGATCATTATATAGCTCTAACTTTGGCTGTATTCCATTCTGACCTCGTGATAATCCATGTTTTGCAAGGCAGTTAGTGGTGAAAGGCCTATAAGATGGCTTTTTCCACAATATAGACCAAACAACAAAGATATGTCCAGTTCACAGTGAATGTATTTCCTTGAGTAGAAGGGGATGTGAAATCCTTCCAGAATTTGAAAATATCTGCATCTCTCTTTGTTGCGTATTTCTTTTATTTTAACCTGCTCAAGCAACTTTTTGTGATGAGAATGGGTGTTTTGGCCCCTTTTCTTAGATTATGGTGGTATGTATATACTGATGGAATATGACATGGTATGATAATCATGATAGCACAGCGAAAAAACAAAAATTTTATCATACATACCATACATATCCAAAGATAGGAATGAAAACATGCAATTTTAGGGTTTTGAAACTTACAATAGATGATGCCTTTTTATTCTTTGATTTTGTGATGTCCAGCAACCAAGATGCCTTTATCCACCTTAGTTCTCGATCACCAATGCCAAGGAACAGCCTTTTGCGCCACTCCCTCTATTCTCACACACACAATTACACCGTCGGCTTAAAAACGAGATTGCTAGCTCTCTTTTTTCGGTATTGTGTAAGGGTTATAGTTTGAAGCTACAAAACTTGATTTTGTACTTCTTTAGATTGCTATTACCGCTCAATAACACAAGAGAATGAGGAACAATCCTTTCTCCTTGTGAAAAATTGAACAAAAGAATTAAGAGAGAGAGAGTCACTATTCACGAGTTACTATTCATGCCACAAAAAAATTAGGTTTAGGGTTTTATTTCTTTTAATATATATGCTTATCCTTTGGCAAGTCATTAATCCGAATTCAACTATCCTAAGATAATTAATTCAAACTCTATCACTTCCTAAAGATAAGTAATATATTTTGAATTAAACTCCTTTGAATTTAAATTCAAATTTGAAATAAAACACAAGACATTTAAATAAATGAAATCACTTAATTAAATATATAAGTGATTTAATTTAATTTAAATTCCTTTAGGCTTTAATATTCAATTAACTTAATTATCACAAGATAATTAATTAATTGAAATTAAACCTTATGGGCTGAATTTCTCTCTCTCATGGACCAAAGCCCAATAGCAATATTATAACCCATTACATACATTAATTTGACTTTAATTAAAAGCCCAAATTAATGTCCAATACTTAATTTAAATATTTTAAGCCCAATGCTTTGTGTGTGATCCTATAGGTCCATTTAATGTTGGCAATGAATTAATAAATTAATTCAAAGGCTATATATATTCTCTAGCAAGATATTATAGCATTCCAAATTAAATGAAAATGCATATGGCATTTGGTGACCTAATGCAATTTCACATAGTCCCTTACCCATAAATATCAGAATTAATATAAGGCATGGAACTAGTCATCCTTATATACATTAATTCATTTCTTGATATTCCAGTGACACTGAACTCTCAGATAAATAATGATTACTCATTATTTCATCTCGGTATGGCCATACACTTCTCAGTTTACTGATCAAGTGGCCGGTGATATTTTTCTCTCTTATCGAGAGGGGTAATCCCTTCACTTCTCTCATGCTCTCTAACATGAATCAGTGCATACCCAATCATACCCGTACTTGTCACTCTGTTACGAGCACGTTAGGTGTATGTCAAAGTACACAGTAATTCATAAAGAGTTTCATAGAGATTTCAGGTCTAAGAACTCCGATACAAAACTTGCATATGAGAAACACTTATGACTTGTACCATGTAGTGTTCTCATGAGCGGATCGAATCCAGATACCATGTTCTTTAACATGTATCTATGATCTCTGATTGACACTCTTGTCCTAATGATCCGTAAGACAGAACTCATAAGATCAGAGAGAGCATACTAGTCTTAATTCATTTGTTATTCCCATAACAATGACTGACTAGGGATATTTAGAATGATGTCTCATTTGTTTCAAGGTCTTACAATCCATGTGCCTCACACATGATAACTTAAACCGAAACGACATTCTTGGATAGTTTTATCAATTGATATGCACAGGAATACAAAAGATAAAACTAATGCCTCATTTTATTAATTTCAAGTGTTTCGTTACAATGCATTGGGGCTAGGGCTTACACTAACAATCTCCCACTAGCACTAGTCCCAATTGGGCATAGCCCTAAGACCGAACGCTCTCAAATGAGCTTCGTGCAGATTTGGACGTAACTGTTTCGTCAAAGGATCTGTTACATTGTCTTCACTTGATATCTTGCTAACCTTGACGTCCCCACGATCAATGATTTCTCTGATCAAGTGGTACCTTCTGAGTATGTGTTTGGATTTCTGGTGTGACCGGGGCTCCTTGGCCTGTGCAATGGCCCCGTTATTGTCACAGAAAATTTCTAATGGATCTAGGACGCTTGGGACCACTCCTAATCTATTAATGAAATTTTTAATCCAAACAGCCTCTTTTACAGCCTCACTTGCTGCAATATACTCAGATTCTGTAGTTGGGTCGGCAACGATTTCTTGCTTCGAGCTTCTCCAGCTGACAGCACCACCGTTCAAAACAAAAACAAACCCAGATTGCGATCTAGAATCCTGAGTGCTGGTCTGAAAAGCAGCATCGGCATAACCTTGTATGACGAGCTCTTCTTGACCACCATACACCAAGAAGTGATCCTTAGTCCTTCGCAGGTACTTCAGGATCCCTTTTACAGCAGACCAGTGCTTCTCACCAGGGTCTTGCTGAAACCTACTGGTTATACTCAGTGCATGAGCAACATCCAACCTAGTACATAACATAGCGTACATGATAGATCCAATAGCAGATGCATATGGGATTCTACTCATGTTGTCCCTTTCCTCTTTGGTTTTAGGGCACTGTTCTTTAGTCAAAGGAACTTCCAAAGCCAAAGGTATGTATCCTTTCTTTGAGTCTCCCATACTAAAACGCTTTAGTACTTTGTCTATGTACTTTTCTTGACTTAGTCCCAAAAGCCGATTCGATCTATCTCTATAGATTCGAATACCAAGTATTGTCTCGGCTTCACCTAAGTCTTTCATTGAGAAACATTTTCCCAACCATTGCTTAACCTTTTGCAATGTTGGAATATCATTCCCAATGAGAAGGATGTCGTCCACATATAGGACCAGAAACACTACTATGCTCCCACTAACCTTCTTGTACACACAAGGCTCATCTTCGTTCTTGATGAAGTCAAATTCTTTGACTGCCTCATCAAAGCGAAGATTCCAACTTCGGGATGCTTGCTTTAATCCATAAATGGATTTTTGAAGCTTGCATACCTTCTTAGGATGCTTGGGATTGACAAAACCTTCAGGCTATGTCATATACACATCCTCAAGTAAATTTCCGTTGAGGAAAGCAGTTTTGACATCCATTTGCCATATCTCATAATCATGATATGCAGCTATGGCAAGCAAGATCCTAATGGATTTGAGCATGACTACAGGCGAAAAGGTTTCGTCATAGTCTACACCATGAGTTTGCCGAAAACCTTTTGCTACTAGTCTACCTTTGTAGGTCTTATCAGCTTTGAGTTTGAATAGCCACTTGCATTCAATTACCTTAGCACCTTCCGGTGGATCAACCAAGGTCCAAACCTGGTTATCGTACATTGATTGCATCTCGGATTTCATGGCTTCAAGCCAATTTTCCGAGTCTGGGCTCTCAATAGCTTCTCGGTAGGTAGTAGGATCCTCACGATCTACTAACTCAATAGTGTCACTGTCAGTGATTAGAAATCCATATCTCTCAATCTCCTGACGTACCCTACTGGACCTTCTAGGTTCTTGTGTAATGGGTTCTTGTTCCACAACTGGTTGTGAACTTGATCCCATTTCCAAACCATCCTCTATAGGAGTTTGTGGTGCTTGAATTTCTCCAAGTTCTACTTTACTCCCACTGTCTTTCTTGAGAAGGAACTCCTTTTCCAAGAAAACAGCCTTGCGAGCAACAAATACTTTGTTCTCGGCTTGTGAGTAAAAGTAGTATCCCTTTGTTTCTTCAGGATAACCCACAAACAAGCAGACAGTGGATTTGGACTCTAGTTTTTCAGATGTTAATTTCTTAACATGTGCTTCACAGCCCCAAATCCTGAGAAAAGACATATTGGGTTCTTTCCCAGTCCATACCTCGTATGGTGTCTTCTCAACTGCTTTAGTTGGAGTACGGTTCAATAGAAACGCAGCAGTTTCTAATGCATAACCCCAAAAAGAGATAGGAAGATTAGCTTGACTCATCATAGATCGAACCATGTCCAACAGAGTTCGATTTCTCCTTTCGGACACACCATTCCATTGAGGTGTTCCAGGAGGAGTGAGCTGTGAAATAATACCACACTCCTTTAGATGATTGTCAAACTCTTGGCTTAAGTATTCGCCACCTCGATCTGATCGAATGGCTTTTATACTTTTGCCAAGTTGGTTTTCTACTTCATTCTTAAACTCTTTGAATTTCTCAAAAGTTTCAGACTTGTACTTCATCAGATAGACATAGCCATATCTACTGAAGTCATCTGTGAATGTCACAAAGTAGCTAAAACCACCTCTAGCATGTGTACTTAAAGGTCCACATACATCGGAATGTATTAGTTCCAATAAGCCATTAGTCCTCTCGCCATTTTTATTAAAAGGACTCTTTGTCATTTTTCCATGCAAACATGGCTCGCATGTATCATAAGACTCTAAGTTGAATGACCCAAGCACTCCAGTTTTGTGGAGTCTTGAAATGCGTTTTTCGTTTGCATGTCCTAAGCGACAATGCCAGAAGTAAGTAGGGTTCAATTCGTTTGATTTAACCCTCTTTGTATTAATGTTGTATATGGACTCTTTGTTTTGTAAATCAAGGATATAAAGGCCATTTTGCAACATGGCATTGCCATAAGAAATGCCTTGGCGACGAATATGAGCATTGCCATTTTTAATAACAAAATCAAATTCATCATTATCCAAACATGAAACTGAAATAATGTTTCTGCTCATAGCAGGCACATAATAACAATTATTCAAAACAATACAAAGTCCGGAAGGTAAAGTGAGGTGATAGTCGCCTATCTCCATGGCAGCAACTCGTGCTCCATTCCCCACACGGAGGTCCACTTCATTCTTCCCAAGTAACCGCCTATTTCTTAACCCCTGCACATTTGAACAAATGTGAGAACCACAACCGGTATCCAATACCCAAGTGGTAGAAATAGAAAGGTTAACTTCAACAACAAAAATACCAGAACTGGATGCCTTGGCTCCATTCTTCTTTTGTTCTTCCTTAAAGAGAGCACAATTCTTCCTCCAATGCCCTATCTTGTTGCAATGGAAGCAAGTGCTCTCACTCTCTTTGAGTTTTGGCGCCTTGGGCCTGAGGTGCACTCCCACTTGACTTGGGTTTTGCCTTTCCCTTTCCCTTTCCCTTAGCTTGTCCCTTCTTAATTCCCTTTTGAACCATTAGTACGGGATTGGTCTTTCGAATGTTTTCTTCAGCATTCTTAAGCATCCCATGAAGCTCAGTGACTGACTTGTTCATTGCATGCATGTTATAATTCATCACAAATGGATCATAAGCAGCAGGCAATGATCCTAAGATCAAGTCAGTGGCCAATTCCTTTGGCACTAGTACCTCAAGCTTCTCAAGAGTATCAAGATACCCTTTCATCTTGAGTACATGGGTACTAACAGGTGTACCCTCAGCCATCTTGCAAGAAATTAATGCCTTTGTTGTCACGAACCTCTCGTGACGAACTTGCTCTTGGAACATCTCCTTGAGGTGCACCATGATCGCATAAGCCTCTTGGTCCATAAATTGCTTTTGCAATTCAGGCACCATAGTGGCCAGCATAAGACAGGTCACATCATTGGAGTCGCTCTTCTTGGTCTCAAAAGTTTCCTTTTGAACCGCAGAGGCGTTCCTTCCTGGTTTATTAGGCAAGGGTGCATCCAAAACATACGACTTCTTCTCTTGCTTAAGAACTATTCTTAAGTTTCGAGACCAGTCTATGAAATTGGTGCCATTCAATTTGTCCTTTTCAAGGACCGATCGCAATGAGAAATTGTTGTTTGAAGATGCCATTTTCAATCTACAATAAAATTTAGCAAGATTAAATGAGGTCTTATTAATGATCCCACAAACCGAATTAATATCCCTTTAAATAATTCGCGTTAGTGATTTAATGTGGGCCAAGATCCACTTTTCTCAACAACTTATTAGTCAAGCTGAGCTTGTACACCTAACAAGTTATGTTACTTAGGTAGGAAAACTCCAATCATGTCTCGTACATGACTCTTGGATCAAATGGGCTAACATCTTAGGATGTTATAGCACAACCCATTTATTAGTTGCCTAGGTCCGGGCATCCCTTTCCATGATAAGTCCAACCTACATTCATAACCCATGCCTCACAAAGATAATCGGGCGCATCTAGGACTCCTAGTCTACGTGACCGATGATCGATGCCTTGACATGTTTCGAATTAGGAAGGCAACTTTGTGACTTACTATTTTTTAGGGATTCATTTTATTACGGCTTACATGGCATACGCTTTGTCATCCATACATAGCATGCATATATATATAATTGCATAAAGTAAAGCGTGACAAACATGGGCCCAAAAACTTACAACTAAGATTCTATACTATTACATAAGAATCTTCGAGTTGGGCTTCTCCACTCCGGTGGGCTTCGTCTTGATTTACAAAGTCTTCAAATAAATTCTATTCTAAGAAATAAATGAAACTTTTACAATAAAATATAATGGCTCGCAGGCCATATTTAATTACAAAAACCCAGGGCCCATGAATGCACCATGCATATCCATTCATCACACCAAACAAGCAAATAAATATACATAGCATTCATGGATCAAACAAAGTCCAATTTTAATTAGATTTAGCCAAGCCCATTAATGGAAATTGTGTACTTGAAGCTTTAAGAGATGACCCCGTGATGGGCCTGGGCCGAAGCCCAATGGACTAAATCCTCTTATTGAATAAGTTCTCTTAAAAGCCCAAAACACAAACTAGTTAGATTTGTGCTATAAATCAACTCTAGCATAATTTCCAATTTAGCCATTTTTAATTTTATGTCATACAGCCCATAAACATTAAAAATGCATATAATATGTGCTAACATGAATTAAAAATAAAATCATGAAGAACACATATATAGTACACGGCATTCATGCAAAAACAAACAAACAACAAAAACTAGTTGTTTAATGCTTATGTAATGCCATAAAATGCACAAACATTTAAATCAATTTTATGAGTCATTTAATAATCTAAATAATTCCATAAACATTGATTTAATATTCTGTACCATTTTAATCTAAATGTGTTTTTACCATTTTAATCAAAACATAACAAACAATGTTGATTAAACATGTAACAAACACAAACTAGACATGGAAAAACAAAAATTTTATCATACATACCATACATATCCAAAGATAGGAACGAAAACATGCAATTTTAGGGTTTTGAAACTTACAATAGATGATGCCTTTTTATTCTTTGATTTTGTGATGTCCAGCAACCAAGATGCCTTTATCCACCTTAGTTCTCGATCACCAATGCCAAGGAACAGCCTTTTGCACCACTCCCTCTATTCTCACACACACAATTACACCGTCGGCTTAAAAACGAGATTGCTAGCTCTCTTTTTTCGGTATTGTGTAAGGGTTATAGTTTGAAGCTACAAAACTTGATTTTGTACTTCTTTAGATTGCTATTACTGCTCAATAACACAAGAGAATGAGGAACAATCCTTTCTCCTTGTGAAAAATTGAACAAAAGAATTAAGAGAGAGAGAGTCACTATTCACGAGTTACTATTCATGCCACAAAAAAATTAGGTTTAGGGTTTTATTTCTTTTAATATATATGCTTATCCTTTGGCAAGTCATTAATCCGAATTCAACTATCCTAAGATAATTAATTCAAACTCTATCACTTCCTAAAGATAAGTAATATATTTTGAATTAAACTCCTTTGAATTTAAATTCAAATTTGAAATAAAACATAAGACATTTAAATAAATGAAATCACTTAATTAAATATATAAGTGATTTAATTTAATTTAAATTCCTTTAGGCTTTAATATTCAATTAACTTAATTATCACAAGATAATTAATTAATTGAAATTAAACCTTATGGGCTGAATTTCTCTCTCTCATGGACCAAAGCCCAATAGCAATATTATAACCCATTACATACATTAATTTGACTTTAATTAAAAGCCCAAATTAATGTCCAATACTTAATTTAAATATTTTAAGCCCAATGCTTTGTGTGCGATCCTATAGGTCCATTTAATGTTGGCAATGAATTAATAAATTAATTCAAAGGCTATATATATTCTCTAGCAAGATATTATAGCATTCCAAATTAAATGAAAATGCATATGGCATTTGGTGACCTAATGCAATTTCGCATAGTCCCTTACCTATAAATATCAGAATTAATATAAGGCATGGAACTAGTCATCCTTATATACATTAATTCATTTCTTGATATTCCAGTGACACTGAACTCTCAGATAAATAATGATTACTCATTATTTCATCTCGGTATGGCCATACACTTCTCAGTTCACTGATCAAGTGGCCGGTGATATTTTTCTCTCTTATCGAGAGGGGTAATCCCTTCACTTCTCTCATGCTCTCTAACATGAATCAGTGCATACCCAATCATACCCGTACTTGTCACTCTGTTACGAGCACGTTAGGTGTATGTCAAAGTACACAGTAATTCATAAAGAGTTTCATAGAGATTTCAGGTCTAAGAACTCCGATACAAAACTTGCATATGAGAAACACTTATGACTTGTACCATGTAGTGTTCTTATGAGCGGATCGAATCCAGATACCATGTTCTTTAACATGTATCTATGATCTCTGATTGACACTCTTGTCCTAATGATCCGTAAGACAGAACTCATAAGATCAGAGAGAGCATACTAGTCTTAATTCATTTGTTATTCCCATAACAATGACTGACTAGTGATATTTAGAATGATGTCTCATTTGTTTCAAGGTCTTACAATCCATGTGCCTCACACATGATAACTTAAACCGAAACGACATTCTTGGATAGTTTTATCAATTGATATGCACAGGAATACAAAAGATAAAACTAATGCCTCATTTTATTAATTTCAAGTGTTTCGTTACAATGCATTGGGGCTAGGGCTTACACTAACATATACCCTTTTGGTAGGGATTTTAGGTACTTGTGAAAAAGTATTCGATATTAGTATTCTTGCCTATTGAATTTGCATGTTTGTTTTCTTTTTGTGTTCGTTGTTTTTTCCTTTTCCATATGAATTGCATGTTTTCTTATTAATCTCATGGCACCTCTTATTTTCATTCATTCATTTTTTTCTTTTTTCTTTTAGGCATAATAAATATAAGTAAAATAAAACATAACATCACATAAGATAAATGCATAAACTAAATACAAATTCTATTTTTATGTATATAAAAAATATTTTGACAAATTTTAAAATTTCTTGAATACAAAATAATAAATCTATTATGATGGGTCGGACGGAGGTCTAAATGTTGAAGGCTTGAGAGGTTTGGCTAGTGCCATGGCCTATGGCACTGCTGGTGGCTGCTCATCTCCTTGTCCGAATCTGAACTGAAACCCAAGTAGTGCCACTATTAGGGGTTACTGAATCTGTGCGATCACCTTTGCTAACCGTTCTAATCCCTAGCCAACCTCAGTGATGGACTTTGAGCGCTGCTTGAGATGTTGCATTAGGTCACCTTACAAGTACCTTATGTATCTCTTCAGTTGCTCATCTGTCTCTATTACAACCTGTCTGCCTCGAGGACCTCTGACTCAATATGAGTGCCTTGCTCTTTAATCTGGGTAAGAGACTTGTCGACTACCTGTAGGGTTGCCTCAAATCTCTATCCTGCAATTATTAGATCAGCCCTGATACCTCGTACCTTTATTTGCAGAGATTGCACAATTATTAGTAGTACCTGTAAAGACTGCACTGCAGTCAACATAGACGATAATGTTTGATCCTTACGTTTGATAGCCTTCTTTATCAATGCCAACCTGCCAGAGATGTCACCAGGTGAAAGGATTGAAACTGACTGTGCTGGTGGTACCACAGATGGTGATGGCTCTGGATGCACTAGTGGCGGTAGAGCAATCGATGTAGAGGCTCCAGGGTGTCCATAAGGTGGAGAGCTATAAATGTGGATGCCCTTGGGTGTCCGTAGGGAGAAAACCTCCCTATCCTCCTATTTAGCGACCACTGGTGTCTAATAGGTAATCAGAGATGAGTTGGCGACTGTGATGATCCATCCAGGAGGTCCTGCAGGTCTATCTGTATATCAAGCTTATAATCTGAATAAGCTTTTGCCCCTTAGTGCCCTTGCGGCTCATGAGGCTCATCTATATGATCGTCCTACTGAGGTGGTTGTGTTGTTGGTACCTATGGTGTTGCTAGTGCCTTTTGTGGTGGCTGCCCTGCTTATCTCCCTCTACGAGTGCATCTGGCACTATAGGGTCTAGACCGCATCTCTACTTAGTCTTGGGAATAGTCAACAACCTATACTGCCCCTCTCGTCCCTCAATAGACTCCACCATCTTCATGGTGAGTGCAACCTGCAAATCAATATATATGCCCTCCGAAATAGGGTTACCAAATATGCTCTTATCTACCCTTAGTGATAGCATCAGACGGGTAATGAAACCTCCCATGTAGATTTGTGTGGTGGACTGAGTGGATACCCTAACTAGTGAGATGATAATCTCATGGGTGATGTCAATGTACCTACGCTCCTATATCCTCTAAAAGCTAAAGATGTCGGTGGAGTTCACTGACCCCGAACTCCTTATGCGTACCAAATTGGGGGTAGACATCATGTATCTGTAAATTCGATGGCCAGTATAATACTATTTGTTATGTCTGACTAGTATTTGGCTCCCGAGAGTGTCATTGCTCTCCATTTAACCTAGTCCATAATCCTCTAAGGTGTGACAACATCAGGTCCAATCGGGAGGCTCACAGCCTCGATAACTTGGTGGCATATGATATATGATATTGTAATGGATACCTAGTGCCCAGAACTAGACCACCCCCTCCTTTGTGTTTGATCTCTGAAAGCCATGATACTGTAGTGTGGCCAAGACCTCTTTAGTGATGTTAGGGTAGGTCCAAAAAGTTGGAGTGAAGAACTTTGTCCACCCTGCTCTGGCTAGAAGATGATTTACCTCCTCTAGCAATATGACCTTCTGCAAAAATTGTCTGGACATGAAATAATTGGACCTAAAATGGACTCACAGTAGGGCTTGATATCTGGTAGCCTACTCGGGTGTCATGTATGTTGGTGCAGGACAAGGAGGGGTAGCACGTGCTGTTCTCTAAGGCATCTTGTAAGAAAAGATTACATCTTAATTTATATGACTGGCTTGGGTCACAAATAAGCTAGTGTGTTAGAATTTGTCAAAATTTTCATAACATTCCGGCTAAAATGGATACAACCAACTTGCATAAAAATGCATGCTAGATGCCATAATACAATATACAACATCTTAAGACCATTATCGGGCGCTCTAGCAAGTATGCATAACAAATGAGGTATAATACATAATTTATTTTTTATGAAAATTTTAACAAAATTTTGGCAACATTTCGGCTAGGAATATGTCTAGCTCCTGCACAAAAATTGAATTTAAAGCAATACACAGGCCATCATTGGCTACCATGCAACATAGTTTATATTGGTCAACCATATTTGTCTTAAATTATTCTAGTGCAATTCAGTTCTAAGCGCAATATGTTTTTAAAGGCAAAAAAAAAAAAGGCTATTCATGCCAGATCTAAAAAGTTTACAAACTATATGCTTATATGCAAGGCTCTTTTCCTAACTATAGTGTCATGCAAAAGGTTATACAACTTAACTTACAATCCTAAAGGCATTGTTCATTTTTAAACTAAAAGATAGCATATTTATATAAACTATCCTACTGCTAAGGTTTAAAATATACACAAAGGGTCTAAATATAATTAAACTAGCAAAATAAATAACTAAAATATGGGAGAAGTCCAAAGGGCACTTACTTGTAGAATGAATAAGGGACAAAAGAAAATGTGGAAGAAAATGGAAACAAACTACTCCCTGAAGTGAACGTCGCTTCCTGATGAATTTCCATGCAAACTGCTTGAAAAACAGACAAGAAATGGAGGAGAACACCCAAGAAAATTGAGAGGAAAGCTTGAACAAAATGTAAATGGCAGTTGTTGAGAAGTGGGGAAGAAAAGGAAGAAGAAAGGTTTTTATTTTAAAAATTTCAACCGAGAGATGGAAAGCCGGTCCCTTGTTAGCGATAGACGAGCATATAAGATGTCCCGTCCCTCGCTGCTTTTTGACAATTTTTCCCTTTTTAATTTTTATTTCTTTATTTCTACTTCTTATTTACACTATTTAACTAAAAAACACTTTACTTATTCTTTTGTTACATATTTACCATCCTATTTTTATATTATTTACATTATTTATATACATACACTATTTATTTCCATTTATACACAATCATTAGAAATCTGAAATACTCTCTAAAATTTATTGAGCTTCTTGAATTTTCTGATTTTTTGCGTCCAAAACCTTCCGGAGTCATCTGTCTTGATCATAGAGCTTTTAGATCCCTTACAAAAATGAAAATGAAAGAAATGCAATAGTATGTATGTAAAATGCATGAAACATGCAAAAAAAATATTTTGGTCGTGCAGAGGTGATAAACGAGCTAGCCGGGGCTCACTCGTTGAGGAATGGGTGTCCGTTTTTTCTTTTTTGTAAATAGTACCCATCATCCTTGGTCTTTGTGCCATTAACTTCCCTCCTTCTCAAGGAAACTTCTACTAGGTATTTCTATATCTTTCCTCTCTTTTTCCCTTTCTTTCATTTTCTGGTCATTTTTCTTTTCAATTATTTATTTTCCTCCATTATTTTTGTACTTAGACCATTTGGAAATTCTCATTAACATGACTTCTGGACTTGTAAAATTATACCAATTATTGGATGACTCGAAAACCTGAGAGGACCCTCTTTTGGCTTCATACTCCAGTCTGAGATTTCTAAGAAGAGTATCTTTAGATAGGTACCTACTACTTACTCCTGCTCAGTATTGTGACCCCATGTTCTATGTGTTTAGGTTCACAAACTAGGAATTATGCCCTTTACTAGAGGAATTTGCTATGATAGTTGATGTTAGGTTTCGAGCTCGATACCCTGCCATGCGTGCCTTTTTTATTTCTAGATACCTTATGGAGGTGGCTCATGCCTAGGTCATCCTTCCTTCTAAGCCCAAGGGTTTGGTACCTTATGGGAAGACATTCTCGCTGGAGCTATTGATTGATGTATTGGCTAACTTTGATGATGTACCCATTTTTCACTTTAATGTGATACTGCTCTGCTGTTTTACTTGGTGCTTGTTGATGCATATTGATGATCCCATGACTGAAGACTATGAATTATTCACTGTTATGGATTGTGTGCTTTGGCGACGTAATCCATATCCTCTAGTTCTAGTAGAGACCATCATTTGTTTGGATGTTGTTCATCATGACTCTCGCTTTAGATTCTCCAACAACCCCATGCTTTTCTAGGTATGTCCTTGATTTTAAAGGTAGTATGCCCCTTGTGGATTTTTATACTAGCATTTCTTGTTGGAAAACGTGTCCTTTCGAATTTTCACTTATTTTTGCCTAAAATGAATCTAATCACTCCAATAGCCTTTTTTCTTTCTTTTTATTTTTTATGGCTTCATGAGAAGTTAAAGCTGTTGTCAAAACCTCTCCCTTAAGCCAGGTCTACGAGAACTTATCCCATGAGATATGTCATATTCATGCATCTGCAGTGTGAGTTTCTAACAGCCCAGGACAGGGTCGATTGGCTGAGCTGACTGACAGATGATGACATCATGTTCAAGTACACCTAGCTGCCCGGTACTTTTGTGGTTTTAGATGGATCATCTGGGTGTGTCCCTCTATGTGGATTGCACCATGCCACTTTCTATGTTATTAATCGATGAGTTAACTAGTTCAGCGATTGACAGGACATCATTAGGTGTTCGTTAGTTTTTCGAGGTGGTTGACACATCTATGTTTTTCTATCAGAGTATCATCAAAGGATTTAGGCCCAGCTCCCTGTGAAAACCTTTATTCCTGAGATTAGCGCTTGCGACTTCACCACTTCTGCCTCCTACAAGTAATGTGTCACTAGTCTAACTGTTGACAACATGCTATCGTTTCTTAGGCACTTAGATGGAGAGAGAGAGATGTGATACAGATAGACTAGATCATATACTATTACAAATTATGTTTTTGCTTTTATTGAACTCTTTAAATTTGAACATGTGAAAAAGATATGCTACTTTTAGTTACATTGATGACATTATGAATACACGCATGACATTTCTTTCTGATTGCAGTACATATGATCAGTATTTGATATTACCCCAATAACACATTATTTAATTTCTAAATGAAACCTTAAAAACATCATCACTCCTGTCATCAATTAGCCCTCTCGGGTTTTCTTGATTGATCATTTTCTCTTGGCCTCTAATTTTTCCCAAGGTGCCTTTTTTTAGTTTTCACCCTGACGAGGCGTCTAATTATCAAGGCCACCATTTTTTTTATTTTCAACCAGCGAGGCTTTTATTCTCTTCTTTTTCTCATTTTAGGCTTACCAATGGAACCTTTTCAATTTTTCTATGTTCATCGATTCTCTGAACTCATTGCCATCATTGTCTGGTAAAATGGCAACTTCCTTAGATAACAGCTTCTTAAGCACGAAATGTCCTTCCTATGTGGGCCTAAACTTGCCTTAAATATCTGGAATTCCTGACCTCATCTGTTTGAACACCATATCTCCCTTTTTCAAAGGATGTTTTTTAACCTTATTCTCAAACGAGCGAGCAAGCCTCTTCTGATAGACCTGATTGTGATAATATGCCCTCATTCTATCTCTATCTACTAGTTTGAGCTATGACAGTCTTTATCTTGCCCATTTTGCTTATGGTATCTCAACTTCCAAAACTACCCTCAAAGATTGATGCTTAATTTTTATTAGTATACTGGTTTTGTCCTATAGACCAGAGAAAATGGAGTAGCTCCTATTGAAGTTCTGGCTATAATCCTATAGCCCCATAATGTAAAGGTTAGCTTATTGGCCCGATCTTTATAAGTTCGAACCATCTTGGCGAATCCTTTTGATATTCTTGTTAGCCACCTCGATTGCTCTATTTGCTTCAGGTCTGTAAGGGGAAGAGTTATGATGTTGAACTCCATATCTAATGAGCATCTACCTGGTTTCATTAGAGAACTATAACCCATTATCAGACACTATATGGTGTGGTAAGCTATATCTGAATATCAAGTACCTTTCAATGAACTTAGCCATATCCCTTACATCTACCTTTTTGAAGGATTTTTCTTTTACCCACTTGGTAAAGTAGTCAATGGCCACCATAATGAACCTATGCCCATTCAAAGCAAGCAGATGGATCATACCTATGATGTCTATGCCCCATGTAACAAATGGCCATGGTGACGTAAGGCTACATAACTCAAAAATAGGCAAATACCTCAGGTCTGCATACTGTTGGCATAGTTAGCACTCTCTAACATACTTAAAACAATTAATGTACATTATGAGCCAAAAGAATCCCTGACATATAATCTTCTTAGCTAAAGCTACACCATTCCTATGGGCTCCACACACTCCTACATACACTTCTTTCATGACCTTCTTTTCCTTCTTTTTATCATGACACCTTAATTTGATCCCATCAGGCTGTCTCTTGTAAAGTACTCCTCCTATGGTAATGAATTGGATAGACAACTTGCAAATCATCCTTTGGTCCTTTTGAAGAGATTTTTTAGGAAACACTAACCTTTCTAAATAGTTTTGAATGTCATAGTCCCAAGGTTTTCTATCATTAACCTCAATGTCCATGATTTGTACATCCTAAAAGCATGGTTTATCAGAACTCGAAATCATCATGGGCTTCATACTCACCCCTTTCGGATTATCCCATATTGATACCAAGGTGGGCAAGGCATCTAACGGTTGGTCCTCTTCTCTAGGCATATACCTATAAGTACAAACCTTGAATTGGTTGTTTCAAGCTTTTAGATGCTTGAGATAGGGCAATAATCATTTTCCCTTCACCGACCATTCACCCCTCACTTGGTAGACTACCAAAGACGAGTCTCTAAACACTTTCACATATTTTTCCCCTATAGCTAACAAGGCTTCCAACCCGAAGATGCATGTTTTATATTCGGCTTTATTGTTCATGGCTTTATACCTCAATTTCTTAGCTAGTGGTATTTTCTCTCCCTCTGGGGTGACCAAGATTACCCCTACTCCAGCTTGTTTATTGTTCACAACCCCATCGAAGTACATTGGCCAACCCTATACTGTTATAGCTATAATGTTCTCATCAGGAAATTCATAGTTATCTCTTCTCCTTCTAAAGGTTGATCAGCTAGGAACTTTGCTACTGCTCTTCCTTTAATGGTTTTCCTAGTGATGTATTATATGTCAAACTCTTGAAGGAGAATCAACCATCTTCCTATTTAGGAGTGAAAGTGCTTCTTGCAAATACCTAAGAGGGTTCTCTTTAGCCATTGCTTGTATTTTATAGGAATGAAAATAGTGTCTCAATTTCTTCAATGCCTATATAACTACTAGATAAATCTTTTTAACCTTTATATACTTTGCTTCATAAGAGAGAAATTTCTTACTGAGGTAGTATACTGCATACTGAATCCTGAAATCATCATTTTGAGCCATCATTGCCCCTATTGAACTATCCTCTATAGCCAGATACAAAATTATAGGCTTACTTGCTTGAGGTGGTCTCAACACTAGTAGATGTAGTAGATATTTCCTGATGCTATTAAATGCCTTTTGATAATCCTCATTTTATACAATCGGCTAATCCTTTTAGAGTAATTTGAATATTGGCTCGTAAATCAAAGTTAACTTGGCTATAAACCTACTTATGTACTAAATTTTTCCTAGGAACCCTTTAACCTCTTTTTCTTTTTGAGGTATTAGCATCTCCTTGATGGCTCTTACTTTGTCAGGATCTACCTCTATACTTTTCTAGCTTACTACATGCCCTAAAATCTTACTTGAAGTAACCCACACTTCTTCAGATTAAGGTGAAGGTTGTACTTGTCAATTCTCTAGAAGAACTTTTCCAATGCCTTAAAATGACCTTCTCATGTAACTAACTTGATCATCATGTCATCCACATATACCCACTTCTTTATGAATAAAATAATCTAGTATCCTAGTTGCCATCCTCAGATAGGTGGCACCTACATTTTTAAGCCCAAAAGGCATAACCCAGTAGGCATATGTACCCCATTCTTGTTTAGAATTCGATTATACCCTGCATATCCATCCATAAAACTGTACATGGTACAGATAGCTACACTATCAACCAGAACATCTATATGAGGTAGAGGAAAATCATCCTTAGGGCAAACTTTGTTTAAATCCCTGTAATCTACACAGATCCTAACTCTTCCATCCCTCTTTGCTACGGGAACTACATTTGCCAACCACATGGGGTATTGAACTTCCACTAGGAACTTAACCTTTATTTATTTCCTAACCTTATTGTTAACCTTTTCAACCCATTATGCTCTAAGCCTCCTAAGCTTCTTCTTGACTGGTTTATACCCTGGATATATAGGGATGGCATGTTTAACAATTTTGGAATCTATTCTTGGCATGTCTTCATAGGTCCAAGTAAGGGCCTTTTTCATATTTTTTCAATATTCTCTCAAATTTTTCTCTCTTTAGGAGTTATATCTGATGCCCATAAAATTTATTTTAGATTTTCTTTGGTTTTGAGATTAAATGAAGATGTGTTTGTTAAGTTAATGTAAAATATGAATGGTTCATGATCATGATTATGCATATTGAAATCAGAAGAAACATTTTATAAGTAAGCAAAATTGTTCATCTTATTAATATAATCAAAAGAAAAATCAATGTTCTCATCAAAAACTTCAAAAACATAAATAATATCAATAAAAGCATCTTCTTTAGTCTTGGCAGCATTAGATATCTCTCTAGCCTCAGCGTTTGGTGGATCTTCTATCTTTCCTTTACCTTTCAACTGAATAGCAAGCAGCTTTTTTGTGAAAACCTCTATAGGCACTTCTCTGTCCTAAGCTAAATGGTGCAAAAGAATATCTTCATCCCAAAAACCATCAATTGGCTTGATAATCCCTTGCTCCCAGTCAAAGATATCATTGAATAGCTCAAATTCTAGCACTAGCTCACTTTTTATCAATTGAGGTTCACTCTCTCCATAATAAAGGCAAATACCTGAAGTTAGCACAAACCTCTAGGAGATATATGGGATCCCTTTCACTGCTTCTTTCTCTTTACCCTTCCGACTGGAACCAGTAAAGCCTAACCCCTTTTTATCATTTTGACCCTTAGCAGTTATAGCAATCTGAGGCCTTTAGGAGTTTTTGCCTAACCTAGCACGTAGCAGGAAATTCATTTTCTTCATCATGTTAACCACTTGAGGGCAATCAACATAGCTACTCTCACCTTCTTTATCACTAATGGCAGACACATGAAACCTACTGAAAGTTTGTTTGGCTATTTTGAGCGTAGACGCTTGGTTTTCTCTTGCGGCTTTAATAATGACCACCTGACCATCATAGGGGATTTTAATCATCTAATACAGTGTGCAAGGCACCCTACCTAACTTGTAAAACCATGGCCTTCCTAACAACACAGAGAAGTTAGCTGGAATAGGTAGCACCATAAACTTAGCCTCAATCTCAATAGGCTCTGTCTTTACTAAAGCTTTTAAGGTCCCAGTAGCTTGTCTCTTGGAATTGTCAAAGGCAGAAATGGTCAAGTTAGATTTATTCAACATGTTCTCATTTAACCTAAAAGCAAAAATTGCCACTAAAGGACAAACATTAATGGAAGAACCATCGTCTACCATCACACAGGCCGTATGCTTTCCATTCACCTGGGCCTTGATATATAGTGGGCAGTTATGGTTCCTTCCTTCAGAAGGTAGGTTAGCATCAGTGTACACAACATTTTCTCCCGTCCCTCCTTTAACCAAATCCAACAACTCAAAGGGTGAGATGGTAGTGGCAACAGTAGATTCACTCAATGTTTCAACTAACTTCTGCTTGTGTGAGGGAGATTGTTTCAATAAATCCCAGATAGAAATTTGTACATTTATTTTTTTCAACTGTTTGATTATCTGGTCCTTCTTGACTTCCTTCTCTGTTGGCACTACAATAGGGGCTAGCTGCTTCTCAATCTTTGGGGCCACTTTCCACTTCTCGTGATCGCTTGAACTTCTTCTCTTCTTTTACCTCCTCTTCACTCTCATTGGCTGAACTTTAGATATCAATGGGCACCAAAGCCCTTTCATCCTTACTTTCTGTAGGGGTATCCCAATAATCAAACATTGAAGCTAAGCAATTTCCTTCACTTGGATCTGTTACTTTAGGGGTAAAACGAGTAACAACCACGTAATCATTCCCATTAGGTCTATCATGACATACCATTTAGGTAGACTAGATCCAATCATAAACACTGAGGGTGGCACAATATTGTAACCTCCCTTCTTCTTCTTATCTCTTTTCTCAGGATCTAAAATTTACTTGCTATTTATTAGATGCTAAATTTTGTTCCTTAGGTGCAAAAATAGTCTGTTAGGTGCCCAGTATACTGATGATATACACAATACTGATCCTTCCTATGATAAGGTAGCCATTGACTCTTTATAGGCCTTGAGGGCAATGGTTGAAGCTTTCCTTCCTTGCTCAAATTGTCCTACACCCAGGACAATAACTTACCCAAATTGGAATAATGTCTCTGACTAGCTTTTGTAGCGGACACCTCTATAGTCTTTCTAATTTTGTTCGACCCACTACTGTTCCCAACTACTTTGTTATTCCTAAAGTTCCTCTTGGCACCCTCATTGCTTGCCCTTTTGGCCAAGTACTCTCTATCATCTTTTATGGCTATGTCTTTCAATGACTCCCTGTCCTTTAAACCATTCATTTTTAACCCATCCCTCAGATATGGGCTTGTATTTCTAATAAATAACCTGATCTGATAAGTTGTGGTAGGCTTCCTTTTTATCCCTGTTACCCTATTCCTCCACCTAGTGAGGTACTCATGGAAAGATTCATCATGTTTCTGCTGAAGTAGCTCAAGGTCTTTCAAAGTGAACTTTATTCTGGTGCTATAGTCATACTGCTTAAGGAACTCCTCAGTCAACAAATCCCAATCCTCTTTGGTATGCCTATCCAGCCTATAATACAAATTAATTACAAGCCCTGTTAGACTCAGACAAAAACACTCTACCTTTTACTTTCTGGTTAGGGTGGTCCCTTTTATGATTAGTGTATACTACTTCACATGGGTCGAAGGGTTTGAAATACCATCGAACTTTGGTAGATCAATCATTTTAAACCTCTAGGGTAATGCCTTATCCCTATTTAAGTCCCTATCCTCAAGGTTCATTCCCCTACTAGCTGATAGCAACTTAGATTTAGTTTTGAATTTTTTTCTCAATCTTCTTGAAGGATGAATCCTTAGCACTAGGATCCCTACTCCTTACATTCATCACAGAAGGGATATAGTCCTCGTTTTCCTCCTCAATATAATCATTTTTAGGATCATGCCTCCTTTCTCTACTTGGTAGGTTTCAAGTCATTGTAACATCTACTACGGCAGTGTCCTTGACATGGGTCAGCTCCACTATCTCGTGAACAGGTGCTACAGGCTGAGTCCTAGGATCTGGTGCTATAGAGGTAACCATTCCAACAATCATAGCTAGCATTCTTTCCTCAAACTCCTGGAGATGCCTATTTAATCTCCTATCCAACTCATCCCTCGTCATCCAGGCCCCAGCTTATGAAGCCCTAATTTAAGCCCTAGTAAAAATATGCATGATTATTGGTATTATAGCTAATTAATTTTTAATTAAATTAATGAAATGAAGTAGGGCCAAAAAGAGGAAAATTGGTAAATTTACATTATGTTATACATGAGTAAAATTAAAGCATAGTATAGATTAAAGGTGTAATTGTATTAAAGAAATAAGTATTGGGGACAACTTAAAAAGGAAAGAAAACTAGTGTGCAGATTTAAGAATATTTGGGGAGGGAGGGAGTTAAGTCTTATTTTTATTTTCCCTCTGCTTAACCTATCTAGAAATTTCATGAGAGAGAAAGAAGAGAGGGGGTATTTAGGTGCCTTGGCCGACAATCCTAAGGAAAAAAAAGGCAAAAATCCTTTCTCTCTAAAAGATCAAATTTTCTCTCTCTAATTATCTCTTTCATTTCTACTATAATGTGGTTAATGAAGGGTTTTGAAGTGGGGTTCGTCCAAAGGTAGTGGGTTCTTCTTCTTTATCTTCATCATCATCTTCTTCTTTAGTAACTTAAAGGAATTGCATGATGAGAAATTTTGGGTATTTATGTTTGTAAATGTTCTTTGTAGAAGATGAAGTGATCGAGAACAAAGGGAATTAGGTATTGAAGGATTGAAGTTGGAATATTGAGCTTCATAAAGAGGTATGGGAACTATAACCCAATGTTGGGTTTTTGCATGTGTATGTTGCTGTTAAATTTATATGAGAATAAAACTTAGATAGGATGTTTGAATCTGGGTTTTACATATGTATGATTCTATTGAAATTAGATGAGAATACAACTTAGACAGAATGGTTGAATCTCTAGTGTTGCATGTATAATTTCAATTTAAAGGGAATTAATTTATTGGTTTTAGAAATTAAAATTTAGTTATAGTCTTATTGAAATGGTAGAAATTAGATTGAATTACAATTTTCTTATCTTTCTATTTCTAGAGGAGATACTTTATTTTATAGAAAGTTTGCAAATATAAATGTTTATCAAAGTGATTTGAGAGTGTATGGTTAAAGAGTTAAGATGAATCATGGGTTATTGAATGTATTTTTCTTAAAATCAAGTTTATTGAGTGATAGAGTTACATGTAAGATGAACTTTGGATTGTACAGTTGGTTTTATGAGTAGAGGAGAAGAGTTCCTCGATTTTATCATGCTCGCAACACAACATACATGTTTCCTTTTTTTATTTTCTTTTTTGTTTCTTCCTTCACCTATACGCCTTCTCTGTCATGCTTGCGACCTAACCTTGAAAAACTTATTCATTTTTCCTCCTTTCCCCTTAAATTTATCTTTCATTATTCCTAAAATATCTATATAACAAGATATGAACTATTGAAGCTCATTTCAAACATAGTATACATGGCTATGATTTTGAGATGTTTTAGGAGGGAAAATCAAAGGACTTTAGACTAATTTAACACTGACGATTTAGCATATAATGTGGTATAAATACATGGAAAAATGAAAACATCCTATTGTAAAACTAATTATGAATATGAAGGAACATGTTTATATAGCAAACACATGAACAGACATGATATTTATTGCTTATTTGAAATAGCATAAATATGCCTATATGCTTATACTTTTATATTATCATATGGAAGTATATAGTTACGGTGTTGTACATTTACAGATACTTGTATAAATACCTGAGATCATGTATCCATATATATAATTGTATTTGTGCAAGATTATATAGTAAAGGCATATGCATGAAAATTGAAATGTATATGAACATAGTGTTAGAGAGTATGCCCTAGAGCCCATGTAATAGGGATGTTTTTCATATGTATGAAATTTATATTCTTAATAAAAGGCATCATTCATTTATTCATGCTATGTTTGAATACATGAGTTTGTAAATCTTAAATTAATAAATGAAGTCCTAGATATTATAAACACAGTGCAAAGGCAATCATGAAGGTGTTCATGATGTGAGATGTCTATCGCATGCAAATGTGTTAATATCTAAATATCCCTAGTCATAGAATTAACAAGATAGGACATTGTTAATTCGGACAGACTAGCACATGTTGTGCTTCTTGAATGGTTCAAGCAGTGGTTCTCATAACTGTGATTATGGATGATAATCAAAGCTAACATGTGGATGCTTGTTAGAGGAACAAGTTCATTCGAGACCTGCAAAGAGAATCTTCATATGGATATTAAATCTATGTCAGTGAGGAATCTCTTCATAGCGGTTGTGCAAGTATCCTTAGACTTGAGATCACCAAAGTTATCTTAAGTAGCAAGTGGTATATTTTGACTCCATAACTGATTACTTCCAACTGGGAGTGAACATAGTTAGGAGATTGGGTATATCATGACCTACTTGAAGATAGTTGAGTGATTGACAAAGGATTCACCATCCCAGATTTAACAAGGGAAGTTATCTCACTTGATTCTATAATTGCCTTGTTCAGAGAATCTCTGGCCAGAGTAATATGCCGAGATGGATAGAGATCCATGAAGGGCATTTTAGGAACAATGGTTAAATTAATAGAACATACATAATTAGATTTATATGAGTTGACAGAAATCCATACTCAGAATCTAATTGAGATAAGAGTGGTAAAAGGAGTAATTGCACGGTAACTGTTTCTATGGAAGGGTACAGTCAAACCATATGACTTTCCTGACATTTGGGTAGTCATGATGCCTAGCTAGAGGTCAATCATGACTTGTATAATGATGTATCAAAATATCAATAGAGATTGATAAAATGATTTAAAGGAGTTTAAATCATGTGAGTTTTAAATAGAACTCACAATTACATATTATACTGCCAACATGGACAGGAACCCAATAGGTCACACACATATAGAGAAAAGGATAAAATGGTAAAATGACAAGGATAATAATATTTGATATTATTATGAAGGTAGAGAAGAGAATATGATAATAATTAATTAAAGAGTTTAATTAATTATGATCAAATAAAATTGTCCGCGAAACTTTTGAGAAATATTCTATAAATTGGACCTAAATGAAATAATGTATTTCATGATTAATTATTATTGTCTTATAAGTGTTATAAGACTACTATAAGTGTTATAGGACTGATATAATAATTAATAGGACCATTGGAGGAATTATTAAGGGCCAGAGGAATGAAGAAAGTTGGTGAAAGCCCTCCAGAAGAGGGCCACACGCCAACTCCATACAGAAGGGCTTAGAGAGATTTTTCTTAGACCAAATTAATTTATATATGTTACATAAGTGTTATGGAACTCACATATTTAATTTGGTTGGATTTGGAATCCATTTGGGTATTTAAATCCAATTAGATGCACAAAGGGCCTAGTTTGTGGATTTTGTGCATGGTCTTTTATGAAAAGATTTAATTAAGCCCAAATGATTATAATTAATTCCAGAGGCCCAATTAATAATTCTCCAGCAATTTTAAAGAGCCCAATCTCATTAAGGAGTTGGAATTTTAACCTAACTATAAAAGGCCAACTAATAAGAATTAGGGTTAAGTGATTAAAACAAAAGGAAAGTCTTTTCTCTTAATTCTCTCTCCCTTTTTGCGCCAACTCCTAAGCTAGCTCTTGGGAATTTCGGCCAGCCCTAGTTAAACACCAATTTATTGGTTCAATTTACCCCTCTCTAGTGTGGATTACTCATTGGAGGTGTTCGATTTTGGACACTGTGGTTTGCGACAACCCGGTGCGAAGTAAAATCAACTGTTCAACAAAAATCAAAGGTGATTTTTCTTATTCTCATATAGTTATATTGTGTATTCATGGAAAGATCAGATCTAATGGTTAAAAAAATTTTAAAATTCCGCTCATGTATGTGATGCATGTAACCGTTAAAATCCAATATGGTATAAGAGCCACGGTTTTGTCATGGATATACAATTCTATATTTTTCTGCGGAATAAGTTTTGTTTTGTTTTGAGTTATTTATTTCATGAACTTTAAAATATTAGATTTGATTGTTCATGAATGAGAAATATTGATTTCTGGTTGTATGTGTGATCAAATAAATTTGGTGGAAACAAAAACAAAATTTTTGAATGATTAAGATTTGGGTTTGGCGTGAAACCCATTAGGGTTTGGCATGAAACCCTAGGTAATGTAGGGGCTGTTCTAATTTAATTTCTTATGGATCCATTTAAAAATCATTTAGATGATATTTTATGTGTTTAATATGTGATATTAAGCCGTAGGATCGGACGGAATTAAAATCGAACAAATTTTGCATGAATACTAGTTTTGTCGAAAAGTTCGATAAATTGGTGTTCTTCGTGTATTCTTGATGTGTTCATGGTTAGAACGACTTTTGATCTTCTAAATTTGATATATATGATATATTAAAGTGTTTTTAATTAATTGGATTAATTAAATTGGGCCTTAAATTAATTTGATTAATTTTAATTCATTAAAACTACTTAATGGGCTTAATTATGTTTACGGACTTGGTTTAAATTAGTGAATGACTTGGTGGGCCCAAGGAGCTGATTTAAATTAACTATTATAAACATTAATTAAGTTTATTAATGGGTTTTAAGGGCTGGAGTGGGCTTGGCTCATTCCAAAAGGCCCAAATGGTCCAAATGACACAAAACTAGTTTGTGTGTGAACACACTTAGGGTTTTTCTTCTGTGGGTTTCGGCCTACACTTGTTTTAAGCCCAAAATTGATTCTTTTAATTATTTAATATGATTAATTAATTAAATAATCAATTTATAATTAATTAATAATCAATTTGATTGATTATTAAGGCAAGAACACATTCATGCAAAAAGGTTTCCTAAAATGAAAGTTTCCAAAATGGAAAAAGTTTCCTAATTTGATCACATCATTAAAATAACTCAAAATATAGTTTCAAAGGTTGAAACAAAGTTAGTAATCCATTTCTTTATGCATTAGAAAGGCATATAAGGGTGTATGATTGGCATGATGGATAGTTATGGACAAAGCCCAATGTGATTGAGCATTATGCATGTTTTGGCCCAATGAGGACTTTCATGTCCCGGCTACTTGTTTTTGGTTTGTATTTCATTTCAAATTGTAATATGTAATTAGATTACTTAGATTAGAATTAGAAATAGAGATAGAGACCATTTTCAAGGAGCAAGATGGGCCGGATGGAGATCCAACAAGCTTGAAGATAATGTAATTTTTTTTTCTTGTTTGAATCATGCATACTACCTAGGTGTGACCTTTTGATTTCCCTCTTGGCTCGGGGAAATCAATGTAGTAAAGTCCATAACTATACCACATTTGTATGCTTATATTTATGTGATAGATATAGGATGCATACCAATGTATGCCAACCATGTATGATGAGACTTAATTAACTAAAACCCTCAAACAAATACTAAGGTATATAAGCCTTCCATTAATTTAAGGAGAACCAGAGTTCTTTATAGTGTGGGTTATTGACCACAGTCAAGCTCACATTATATCAAATATGTTCAAATCTAATTAAATGGTTCATCTTAGCTAGCCCATTAGTTTGTTGACCATAGTCAAGGCTAATGGTTCTAGAGGCAAGATTAGGGAATGCATATATGATATGCATGCATCAAGAGTTTATAACCTAATGATCCAATAGTTGTGTAGAGACACAATTGGTATAGAGATACCTACCTTTCAAGGGTATGGAATTTGGCTTGTTGACCACAGTCAAGGTCAAATTACATATCAAGGATTGGATATTGGCCCACTAGGAAAACCATCGGGTTTTCTCGGATTATATAGTGAGGGCTATTAATTCGCAATAAAATAGTGGGAGTAAATGGATTAATTAAAGACCTTATTAATGCATTCATATATATGAACATACTCTCATATCTTTTCTTTTTCACATCTAGGTCATCATCATGAGCACATCAAACATTAATATACGATCAATCTTGGATAACAAGCTAGTTGGCAATAACTATTTTGACTGGATCAGGCAAGTGAGAATTGTTCTCAGAGCTGAAAAGATCCATTATGTCTTGGATAAAGATCCACCACCACTTCCATCAGATGATGCCATTGATGAGATCAAAGGCATTTATCGAAAATACATGGAGGATAGTGAAGCAGCAGCATGTCTGATGCTGGGTACTATGTCTTCGGAGCTTCAGAAGCAACATGAAATGATGGATGCTAGAACCATCGTTTTGCATCTAGAGGAGCTTTATTCTTCTCAGGCTAGAACTGAGCAATATGAGATTGCTCGAGCTCTATTTAGTTGCAAAATGGTGGAAGGCACTTCAGCTGCTACTCATGCATTGAAGATGTATGGATATATTGAGCATTTGAGTAGACTTGGCTATGTTATGGATAATGATCTATACATAGATATAATCTTGTACTCGTTGGCTCCAAGTTATGCACCTTTCGTGCTTAACTTCAACATGAACAAGATCCAAGTATCCATTCCCGAGTTAATCAACATGCTCAAGATAGCTGATGGATTATTTAAGAAGGATCCAAAAAGTGTCATGGTTGTCACTTCTGCTAAAGGCAAGAAGCAGAAGAAGAAGAAGATAACCAAGGCACAGCCAATGAATGGTGGGATCTCCAAGAAGAAGGTTGCCAAGAAAGAGAATCCCAAAGGAACTTGCTTCCATTGTGGAAAGGATGGTCATTGGAAGCGTAACTGCAAGGCCTATCTAGATTCTCTCAAGGAGAAGAAGCAAGCTGATGCTTCTACTTCAGGTATTCATATGATTGAAATTAATACTTATTCTATTGCTTCAAAACAATCTTGGGTATTAGATACTGGATGTGGATCTCATTTATGTAATGATCTACAGGGGCTTAGAAGCTTTAGAAGAGTTGGAAAGGCAGAGATATGTTTGCAGTCAGCTACTGGACAGAACATCTCTACAACAGTTGTGGGGACTTACTATTTGCCTCTTCCTAGTGGATTAGTACTGGAATTAAATAATTGTTATTATGTTCCAGCCTTATCCAAAAGTATTTTTTCTTTCAGTCGTTTGATGAACGATTATGATATTTTTTTGAAGGACAAATGTTGTTACATTTTTAAGAACAATATGTTTTATGCAAAAGCTATCATTGAGAATGGTATATTTGTTCTTGATTTAATTAAAGAAGTACATAATGTGAATACCAAGAGAATGAAACATGATAATCTGAATACCTCATACTTATGGCATTGTCGTTTAGGCCATATAAATGAAAAACGCATGACCAAGTTACACAAGTCAGGTGATTTGGGATCATTTGATTATGAATCATTTGATACATGTGAATCTTGTTTATTGGGAAAAATGACAAAAGCTCCCTTTATTGGTAAAGGAGAACGAGCTAAAATGGTTTTGGACTTAATACATTTAGATGTATGTGGTCCAATGACTACACATGCCAGAGGAGGTTACTCCTACTTCATTACTTTCATAGATGATTATTCCAAGTTTGGATACATCTATCTAATGAAATATAAGTCTGAAGCATTTGAAAAGTTCAAAGAGTTCAGAAATGAAGTAGAGAAACAACTTGGCAAAAGTATTAAAACACTTAGATCAGATCGAGGTGGAGAATACTTAAGTCAAGAGTTTCAGGATTATCTTAGAGATAATGGGATTTTATCTCAATGGACTCCTCCATATACACCACAACACAATGGTGTATCTGAAAGGAGAAATCGAACACTATTAGATATGGTTCGATCAATGATGAGCCGAGCGGACTTGCCTAAGTCTTTTTGGGGATATGCACTAGAAACTGCTATTTATGTGTTAAACAGAGTTCCTAGTAAATCGGTTGATGTTACTCCATATGAGATGTGGAATAACAAGAAACCCACGCTTTCTCATATGAAAGTATGGGGCTGTCCTGCTTATGTAAAGAGGACAATGTCAGACAAACTGGATGTTAAGTCTGACAAATGTTTATTTGTGGGATATCCAAAAGAAATGTTTGGATATTATTTCTATCATCCCTTAGAACAAAAGGTATTTGTTTCAAGGCATGCTGTCTTCTTGGAAAGACAATTTCTCCTACGAGAGGACAGTGGGAGTAAAATTGAGCTTGGTGAAGTTCAAGACCCACAAATAGAAGATGATCAACCGATTGAACCCGAAACTGAATTTCATAATGATGAGATTATAGTTGAACCTGATTATACATAAAATCCTAGAAGATCTACTAGGATGCGTTCTATCCCTATGAGATATGGATTTCACATTGATTCGGATAGAGGCATAACTGTAGTGGAGGACAATGAGCCTACAAGCTATCAAGAAGTTTTGAACAGTTCAGAACGTGATTTATGTCTTAAGGCTATGCAGTCCGAAATGGACTCCATGTATGAGAATAAAGTATGGACTTTAACTCAACCACATGAAGGGATAAAACCCATAGGGTGCAAATGGGTCTTCAAAAAGAAGACTGACATGGAAGGTAATATAGTTACCTATAAAGCTAGCTTAGTAGCAAAAGGTTATCGTCAAAAAGAAGGTATTGACTATGACGAAACTTTTTCTCCTGTAGCGATGCTTAAGTCTATAAGAATACTTTTAGCCATTGCAGCTCATTATGATTATGAGATTTGGCAAATGGATGTGAAGACAACTTTCCTTAATAGAAATCTTTCTGAGGATGTGTATATGACACAACCAGAAGGATTCACATCAGGAAATGGCGAAAAGGTATGCAAGCTTCAAAGATCCATTTATGGATTGAAGCAAGCCTCTAGGAGCTGGAACATACGATTCAATGAGACAATCAAAGAGTTTGGTTTCTCACAGAATGAAGATGAACCTTGTGTGTATAAAAGGGTCAATGGGAGTGCAATTGTCTTCCTAGTTCTATATGTAGATGACATATTGATCATGAGAAATGACATTTCTCTTCTCCAATCTGTTAAAATATGGTTATCCAAGCAATTCTCCATGAAAGACCTTGGAGAAGCATCCTATATTCTGGGAATAAGGATCTATAGAGATAGATCCAATAGGTTGCTAGGTCTTTCTCAGAGTACATATATAGATAAAGTATTGAAGAGGTTCAATATGGATCTCTCTAAGAAAGGGTTTATACCCATGGTACATGGGAAACACCTTTCTAAGTCTATGTGTCCGCAAACACTAGAGGATAGAAAGAGCATGAACAGAATACCATATGCATCTGCAATTGGTTCTATCATGTATGCTATGTTATGTACACGTCCAGATGTAACATTTGCTTTGAGTGTCACAAGCAGATTCCAATCCAATTTTGGAGAGAAAATTGGGCAGCTGTCAAGAATATTCTTAAGTACTTGAGAAGGACTAAGGATATATTCTTGGTATATGGAGAGGGAAGTTTGGAAGTAAATGGGTATACAGATGCCAGCTTCCAATCTGACAAAGATGATTGTAAATCACAATCTGGTTATGTGTTCATAATGGGAGGAGAAACAGTTAGTTGGAAAAGTTCCGAACAAGAAACAACTGCTGATTTCACGACGAAAGCTGAGTACATTGCTGCTTCAGAAGCAGCCAAAGAAGCAGTCTGGATCAAAAAGTTCATAACCGAACTAGGAGTGGTGCCTAGCATTGTTGATTCGATTCCTTTATATTGTGACAACAATGGAGCCATTGCACAAGCAAAGGAACCACGGTCTCATCAGCGATCCAAACATGTTCTCAGATGCTACCATCTCATAAGGGAAATAGTAGCTAGAAATGATGTAAAAATAGAAAGGGTTCCCACATATGACAATGTGGCGGATCCCCTCACTAAAGCACTTTCCCAGATAAAGCATGATCACCATATAAATAGCATGGGTATGAGACATATGAGTGATTGGCTCTAGTGCAAGTGGGAGATTGTTAGAGAGTATGCCCTAGAGCCCATGTAATAGGGATGTTTTTCATATGTATGAAATTTATATTCTTAATAAAAGGCATCATTCATTTATTCATGCTATGTTTGAATACATGAGTTTGTAAATCTTAAATTAATAAATGAAGTCCTAGATATTATAAACACAGTGCAAAGGCAATCATGAAGGTGTTCATGATGTGAGATGTCTATCGCATGCAAATGTGTTAATATCTAAATATCCCTAGTCATAGAATTAACAAGATAGGACATTGTTAATTCGGACAGACTAGCACATGTTGTGCTTCTTGAATGGTTCAAGCAGTGGTTCTCATAACTGTGATTATGGATGATAATCAAAGCTAACATGTGGATGCTTGTTAGAGGAACAAGTTCATTCGAGACCTGCAAAGAGAATCTTCATATGGATATTAAATCTATGTCAGTGAGGAATCTCTTCATAGCGGTTGTGCAAGTATCCTTAGACTTGAGATCACCAAAGTTATCTTAAGTAGCAAGTGGTATATTTTGACTCCATAACTGATTACTTCCAACTGGGAGTGAACATAGTTAGGAGATTGGGTATATCATGACCTACTTGAAGATAGTTGAGTGATTGACAAAGGATTCACCATCCCAAATTTAACAAGGGAAGTTATCTCACATGATTCTATAATTGCCTTGTTCAGAGAATCTCTAGCCAAAGTAATATGCCGAGATGGATGGAGATCCATGAAGGGCATTTTAGGAACAATGGTTAAATTAATAGAACATACATAATTAGATTTATATGAGTTGACAGAAATCCATACTCAGAATCTAATTGAGATAAGAGTGGTAAAAGGAGTAATTGCACGGTAACTGTTTCTATGGAAGGGTACAGTCAAACCACATGACTTTCCTGACATTTGGGTAGTCATGATGCCTAGCTAGAGGCCAATCATGACTTGTATAATGATGTATCAAAATATCAATAGAGATTGATAAAATGATTTAAAGGAGTTTAAATCATGTGAGTTTTGAATAGAAATCACAATTACATATTATACTGCCAACATGGACAGGAACCCAATAGGTCACACACATATAGAGAAAAGGGTAAAATGGTAAAATGACAAGAATAATAATATTTGATATTATTATGAAGGTAGAGAAGAGAATATGGTAATAATTAATTAAAGAGTTTAATTAATTATTATCAAATAAAATTGTCTGCGGAACTTTTGAGAAATGTTTTGTAAATTGGACCTAAATGAAATAATGTATTTCATGATTAATTATTATTATCATATAAGTGTTATAAGACTACTATAAGTGTTATTGGATTGATATAATAATTAATAGGACCATTGGAGGAATTATTAAGGGCCAGAGGAATGAAGAAGTTGGCGAAAGCCCTCCAGAAGAGGGCCACACGCCAACTCCATACAGAAGAGCTTAGAGAGATTTTTCTTAGACCAAATTAATTTATATATGTTACATAAGTGTTATGGAACTCACATATTTAATTTGGTTGGATTTGGAATCCATTTGGGTATTTAAATCCAATTAGATGCACAAAGGGCCTAGTTTGTGGATTTTATGCATGGTCTTTTATGAAAAGATTTAATTTGGATTTAATTAAGCCCAAATAATTATAATTAATTCCAAAGGCCCAATTAATAATTCTCCAGCAATTTTAAAGAGCCCAATCTCATTAAGGAGTTGGAATTTTAACCTAACTATAAAAGGCCAACTAATGAGAATTAGGGTTAAGTGATTAAAACAAAAGGAAAGTCTTTTCTCTTAATTCTCTCTCCCTTTTTGCGCCAACTCCTAAGCTAGCTCTTGGGAATTTCGGCCAGCCCTAGTTAAATACCAATTTGTTTGTTCAATTTACCCTTCTCTAGTGTGAATTACTCATTGGAGGTGTTCGATTTTGGACACTGTGGTTTGCGACAACCCGATGCGAAGTAAAATCAACTGTTTAACAAAAATCAAAGGTGATTTTTCTTATTCTCATATAGTTATATTGTGTATTCATGGCAAGATCAGATCTAATGGTTAAAAAAATTTTAAAATTCCGCTCATGTATGTGATGCATGTAACCGTTAAAATCCAACACATAGTTTAAAGCTTACTAATAAGGTTAGTTGTGGATAGATAGTTATGCTTATAGGGAAAGCGTTGTAGCTACTATAGTCTTACCCCGTTTGGGTCTATATTCATCCTCTTTTGGGACCATAATCCTACCCTGTTTAGGTCCATAGAATCGATATCTTTGGATGTCCATAGAACTTAATACCTATGGATATTTATATGACTGATACCTACGGGTACCCACAGTTCCTATTATCCACACCTACAAAACTTATGCAGGCAAATTATAGTAAAAGTATTAAAAGCTTAAATGCATAGATTTTATCAATGAACCATATGTTTACTTTATACTGATGTAATCGTTAAGTTTTGTTTTGTCTTCTTAATTATATACTCTGCTATTATTATTATTATTATTATTATTATTATTATTATTATTATTATTATTATTATCATCATCATTAAGAATGCTATATTATAATTTGTTGCTTGTTGAGTGTTTGTTGACGATCGCTATGAGTGGTCATCCATAATGATTTATTCCTTACTAAGCTTTATAACTTAGCATGGGTTATACATTCGTGTAGGTTCTGCAGTTAGGAATTTTGCTCAGGGATGTATTTCTGCATAAGGAAGGCCAACACAAGTCTAAGAAAGAATTTTAATGTATGAAGTCCTTGTTTAATCTTTTGTATAACTTTTGTATCAAAGAAAGTATATATGTAAGGATGTATCTAAAATGGAAATTTTGAGTTGCAATAAGCTCACTTTTGTAATTAAATAGTATATGCATGGACTTACAATCTGAAGTAACTTTTATAGTATATGATATGTATGGTAATGTATAATGAGTTAAAGCATGTAAAAAGTAATAGTAACATACATAGATATGTGATAATCGGTATAAATGACAAGAAAATAGAATAAAGCTTGATTAATGTAATATGAATGATGATAGAAAAGGCTATTAGTTATAGGGTGTTACAAGTTGGTATCGGAGCCAAGATTTAGTTGTTTCTGATCAATAAAAGTTCAAGATTATGTTAAATGGTAAAGTATGGTGTTGGCCTAATGCAAAAGTATATGTTTTTTTATAGACAATAGATGGAGCGTTTTAAGGATGCTATTAAAGAATCAGCTAAAAGTAATTTACCTATTAGAATGAATCTCTCCAATTTAGGATCTTCAGGCTCTAATCAAGATGATATACTTGTGGCCATTCCTGGGGAAGCCTTGTTAAAGATTTCTCAAGATATGGCTTAAATTTTACAAATGATGACTACACCTAAAGCTCTGATAGCTAAGATTAAGAAGCATGGTGCGGATGAATTCTTGGGCACTACTTTAGAGCAATCTAAAAAAGAAAAATTTTGGTTAAAGAAGCTTGAAAAAATATTTGATGAAATTCATTGTCCAACCAATTAGAAGGTGTCTTGTGTTGTGTCCTTACTCCAAGGAGCAGTATATGATTGGTGGAAATCGGTGCTAAGGTAGTCTCAATTACCAGATCCACTTATATGGGATTTTTTCAAAGCAGAATTTAGGAAAAAGTATGCTACTAAAATGTATAACGAAAAAATTTGAGGCAATATTTGAGTTTGAAACAGAGAGTTATGACTATGGCAGAATATGAGAAAGAGTTAAGCCATCTGTGTAAATATGTTTCGGAGTCTGAGCTTTTAAGTGTCGACAGTTTGAAGATGGATTAAATAACTGAATCAGAGAAAAGTTGATTGGATCTACATCTTTGCAACTGATGGATTTTTATCAACTTGTTTAAGTAGCTATTTAAGTAAAGAAAAATGAGCTAGCTAAAAGGTAAAAGGAACAGAAAATGAGTGAGGCTAGAAGTGGATCTTTAACTAGGAAGAGATCTAGAGGAGCATAGGGAAATTAGCCAGCTGAGTTTATTTATAGTCCTGCTAATAAGTAAACATAGCAAGGATCATCTACAATATCTAAATTTGATCGAAAAATACCAGTGAGGTAGAGTAGAGGTCAGCCACCAGAGTATCATCACTATTCAAGACAACACAGGGGCACTTGCTAGATGTTGACAAGTGCATGTTTCCATTTGAAAGGGAAGCATAGATGTCCATATAAATTCTACCTGAAATAACTCCCATTTTTAAGCCACTTTATAGAATGGCTCCATTAGAATTAAAGGAGTTAAAGGTTCAATTACAAGAGCTACTAGACAAAGGCTTTATTAGGCCTAGTGTGTCACCTTTTGGTGAGTAGTTATGTTTATTAAGAAGAAGGATGGTTATATGAGAATTTGTATAGACTAAAAATAGCTTAATAAAGTAAATGTGAAGAATAAGTACCCATTACCTCGAATAGAAGACTTATTTGATCAATTGAAAGGTGCTAGTGTATTTTCAAAGATTGATTTGCGATCAAGGTATTATAACCTTTGAGTAAAGAATGTGGATATTCCAAAAATTGCATTTAGAACCCAGATTGGTCATTAAAAATTCTTAGTCATGCCTTTTGGGTTAACAAATGTACCGATTGCTTTTATGGATCTAATGAATAGGGTATTTAGACCTTATTTAAACCAATTTATTATAGTGTTCATTGATGATATATTGGTCTATTCTAGAAATGAAACTGAGCATGTTGAACATTTGAGGATTGTGTTACAGATATTGAGAGAGAATCAGTTATTTGCCAAACTAAGCAAATGTGTTTTTTGGCTTAAAATAGTTTCTTTCCTTGGATATATTATGTCTTCTAAAGGTATTAGAATAAATCTAACTAAAGTTAAGGCTATTGTGAATTGGAGACCACCTCATAATGCATCTAAAGTGAGAAGTTTTTTGGGTTTAGTAGGGTGTTATCATCATTTTGTGAAAGGATTTTCAATCGTTACTTCTCCACTCACTAAGTTATTGAGGAAGTGTATCAAGTTTGAGTGGACTGATTGATGTCAAACCAGTTTTAAACAATTAAAGAAGATGTTAACAAAAGCTTCAATTCTAACACAGCTAGTTTCATGTAAAGAGTATTCTATGTATAGTGATGCTTCCAGAATTGGTTTAGGTTATGTGCTAATGCAAAATAAAAAGGTGGTAGCTTATGCATCCAGAGAATTGAAACCACATAAGTAAAACTACCTACACATGATTTAAAATTGGTAGCAGTAGTATTTGCTTTGAAGATATGGTGGCATTACTTGTATTGAGAAAGATGCAAAATTTATATAAATCATAAAAGTCTCAAGTATTTGCTCACTCAGAAGGAACTCAGCTTGAGAAAACATATATGGTTAGAGTTATTTAAAGATTATGACTGTATAGTTGATTACCATTCGGGGAGAGCAAATGTTATGGTTGATGCCTTAAGTCATAAGATGATGGCAGCTATAATGTTACAACAGTATAGATGGAAACTTGCATTGGATGGTGCATTAGTAGCTCAATCGAAGGCTTGACCTAATGTGAAGCAAGCAGCGATAAATGTTCAAAAAAATGATGAAAGGTTACAATAAATTGTGCAATCATTACATAGGGGGAACCAATCTGAGTATTCAGTAAAGGAAAACGAGAGTGTGTATTATCAAAATAAGCTATGTGTTTCAAATTTCAAAGAATTGAAAAAATGTTGTTACATGAAGTGCACAACACCATGTTCACTAAGCATCCTGGTGGTAATAACATGTATCAGGATTTAAAATAATTCTACTGGTGGCCTAGTATGAAGAAAGATGTGGTGGATTATGCTTCTAAGTGTCTAACTTGTCAACAAGTGAAAGCGGAACACCAACTTCCCTTTGGATTGCTAAATCCCATTTCGATTCCATAATGGAAATGGGAAGATATCACCATAGATTTTGTTACAGGTTTGCTTCTCACGTAGAGGAAGCATGATGCAGTATGGGTGATTGTTGATAGACTGACTAAAACAACACATTTCATACTAGTCCAGCAAGATTATTCAATGGATAAATTGGCTAAACTATATGAAAATAAAATTGTTCGGTTACATGGAATATCGGTATCTATAATTTCAAATCAAGATCTAAGGTTTACATTTAGATTCTGGCAAAGTTTACAACAAGCTTTGGGAATACAGCTTCGTTATAACACTGCCTTTCATCTTTAAATAGATGGGCAATCTAAGAGGGTCATACAAGTGTTAGAAGATATGTTGAGAGGATGTGTTATGGATTTTCTAGGAAGTTAGGAAAAATACCTTGCTTTAATAGAGTTTGCATACAATAATAGTTATCAATCCCATATTGGTACGGCACCATATAAAGATTTGTATGGTCGAAAATATAAAACTTTAGTTTGTTAGACTAAGTTAACCGAACATAGGATGATTGGTCCCAATATTGTTAAAGATATGAAAGAGAGAATGTAGACTATTAGGTAGAGGTTGCAAACAGCTAGTGACATGCATAAGTCCTATACAGATTTAAAGAGAAAAGATAATGAGTATTAAGTTAGAGATAAAGTATTCTTGAAAGTGTCTCATTGGGAAAAGTATTGAGGTTTGGGAAGAAAGGCAAACTTAATCCAAGATTCATTGGCTCATATGAAGTTTTGGAATGAATTGGACTAGTTGCATATAGATTGGAAATTCCTTCAAAGTTATCCAAGTTACATGACAATTTCCATATTTTTATGCTTCAAAAGTATAAATTAGATGAATCTCACATCTTGCCTCTACAGAAGATAAAGGTTCAATCGGACTATTTTTATGATGAGGAACCAAATGAAATTTTAGCTAGAGAGATTAACCAATTGAGGAATAAAAAAATTCTCTTAGTTAAAGTATTGTGGCGACATCACGACATTGAAGAAGCAACTTGGGGAACCAGAATCAATCATGAAAGAGCAGTATCCCCAATTGCTTAAATTAGGTATGAATTTTGAGGATAAAATTCTTTTAATAGGAGGAGAATTGTGAGGCCCCAACTTAGGCCCCAGTAGAAATATGCATGATTATTAGTATTATCGCTAATCAATGTTTAATTAAATTAATGAAATGACGTAAGGCAAAAATGGGGAAAATTGGTAATTTTACATTATGTTATACATGAGTAAAATTAAAGTATAATATAGGATTAAGGGTGTAATTGTATTAAAGAAATACGTATTGGGGATAGCTTAAAAAGGAAAGAAAACTAGTGAGCAGATTTAAGAATATTTGGGGAGGGAGGGAGTTAAGTGTTATTTTCATTTTCCCTCCACTCAGCATATCTAGAAATTTTATGAGAGAGAAATAGAAGAAGGGGTATTTAGGTGCCTCAGTCAGCCATCCTAAAGAAAAAGGGGCATAAATCCTCTCTCTCTAGAAGATCAAATATTCTCTCTCTAATTATCTCTTTTATTTCTACTTTAATATGGTTAATAAAGGGTTTTAAAGTGGGGTTTTTCCAAAGGTAATGGGTTCTTCTTTTTCATCTTCATCTTCTTCTTTAGTAACTTGAAGGAATTTCATGAGGAGAAATTCTGGGTATTTATGTTTGTAAATGTTCTTTGTAAAAGATGAAGTGAACCAGAACAAAAGGAAAGAGGTATTGAAGGATTGAAGTTGGAATCTTGAGCTTCATAAAGAGGTATAGGAACTGTAACCCAATGCTGGGTTTTTACATGTGTATGTTGTTGCTAAACTTAGATGAGAATAAAACTTAGATAGGATGTTTGAATCTAGGTTTCGCATGTGTATGATTCTATTGAAATTAGATTAGAATATAGCTTAGACAGGATGGTTGAATCTCTAGTGTTGAATGTATAATTTCAATTCAAAGGAAATTAATTTATTGATTTTAGAAGTTGAAATTTAGTTTCGGTCTTATTGAAATGGCATAAATAAGATTAAATATCATTTTTTTCTCTTTCTATTTCTAGAGAAAATACTCTGTTTTATAGAAAATTTAAAAATATAAATGTTTATCAAAGTGATTTGAGAGTGTGTGATTAAAGAGTTAAGATGAATCATGGGTTATTGAAGGTATGGTTATTGAAATCAAGTTTATTAAGTGACAGAGTTACATGCAAGATGAACTTTGGATTGTGTAGACTGTTTTGTGAGCAAAAGAGATGAGTTCTTTGATTTTGTCGCACTCGAGACTCTTGTCACACTCGCAACTCTTATCGCGCTCATGACATAGCATGCCTATCTCCTTCTTTGATTTTTTCTTCTGTTTCTCCCTTCTCATGTGAAAATATATAGTTACAGTGTTGTACATTTATATATACTTATATAAATACCTAAGATTGTGTATCCATGTATATAATTGTATGTGTTCAAGATTATACAGTAAAGACATAAGCATGATCATTGAAATGTATATGAATATAGTTTAAAGCCTACAAATAAAGTTAGTTATAGATAGATAGGCATGCTTATAGGAAAAGAGTTGTAGCTACTATAGTCTAACCTCATTTGGGTCATAGTCATCCCCATTTGGGACCATAGTCCTACCCCGTTTGGATCCATAGAATCAATATCTCTGGATATCCAGAGAGCTTAATACCTATATATATTTATATAACTGATACCTACGGGTATCCACAGTTTCTATTATCCACACCTACAGAACTTATACAGTAAAAGTATTAAAAGCTTAAATGCATAGATTTTATCAATGAACCATATGTTTACTTTATGTTGATATAATCGTTAAGTTTTGTTTTGTCTTCTTAATTATATACTCTATTATTATTATTATTATTATTATTATTATTATTATTATTATTATTATCATCATCATCATCATCATCATCATCATCATCATCATCATCATCATCAATAAGAATGCTATATTATAATTTATTGTTGAGTGTTTGTTGACGATATCTGTGAGTGGTAATCCATAATGATTTATTCCCTACTAAGCTTTATAGCTTAGCACGAGTTATATATCCGTGTAGGTTCTATAGTTAGGACTTTTGCTCAGGGATGTATTTCTGCATTAGAAAGGCCAACACAAGTCTAAGAAATAATTTTGATGTATGAAGTTCTTATTTAATCTTTTGTATCAAATAAAGTATATATGTAAGGATTTATCTAAAATAGAAATTTTGAGTTGTAATAAGCTCACTTTTGTAATTAAACAATATATGCATGGACTTACAATCTGAAGTAACTTTTACAGTATGTGACATGTATGGTAGTGTATAATGAGTTAAAGCATGTAAAAAGTAATAGTAACATCCTAGATATGTGATAATCGGTATAAATGACAAGAAAATATAATAAAGCTTGATTAATGTAATATGAATAATGATAGAAAAGGTTGTTAGTTATAGGGTGCTACATAACCACGGATGTAACCATCCTTTCTTTTAAAGAGGATAACCTCCCAGCTTCCTCAGTAACTCTCCCGATTTCATTCAACTGTTCATTTTTCATGTTTGAGCCCATTTCCTAACTACTTGCATTCAATTTAGAATTGACCTCTAAATCCAAATCTGAAACCAACTCTAAACTTACATCAAACCCTGTCAACACAAACGTTAGTCTCTGAACAAGACAATCATCTGATCTTCTAGACCACTTAGATGGATCTATGATGTTTGTAAAGATCTAATGTTAGGAGTGATGCATGATGAATAATGCATGAGCATGGTATGTATGTGATGCATGTATACAATAAATGCTTTCATTAGGCGTTAATCACAACCACACACAAGCATAACAATAGCCTTCTAACCTTATTACTCCCATATAAGAGGTTGTGCAATCTCTTTCCTAGGTGGGCTTAGCCCATGGGTCAACAGGGTCCCCAATGGACGCGCATGGTGCACGATAGAAAATCATGAATTTTGACCATTATGTATTTTTAGTAACTCGTACAGATCGAGTTAGGCTCATTGGGGCATGGCAGCCTTTGATCGGTACCCTTCTAATTTGTTTGAGTTTGGTAAATATATAAAAGTCCACATAGCAAGAAAAAGTTATTGTGGTTATACAATCCTAGGGGAAGTTGTTATTGTCATTACATGGTCTTGAGTCAGAAGTGATGAAACTTTAGGGCTACCTAAGCATGGTTCCTACCAATAGGCCTAGCTCATCAAAAGCATAATGATCGATGGGTCACCATTTTATGTACCATTTGGTATCGCACTTAGGCTAGTGGGTATCCTCAACACCTCTCTACATTGAGTGAACGTAAAGTGTGCTTCAAGATAGCACTGGGGCTAAAAAAGGACATCTAACTTAATTATAAGGCTATAAGATGAATGCAAAAAATGCAATTTTAAAAAAAAGACAGAATTAATTAATAAAATCCAATTATAAAAAACTTAACCAAGATGCTTTTAGGAGTAAGGTCTCTTTAATCTCCATTAAAGTCGCCACTGTGATGTGTGCCAGAGCCATCTCTCATTTTTGGGTTCACTTTAGGAGGCCTGTTTTTAGGATCTAAGACTGAAAAAGGCTCACTTAACTCATAGATTGGCTACTTTTCAATAAAAAGGGGTCAAGCCCAAATTATTATTGGTAGTCAACCCATGAATGTATCTACTAATAGGCCCAAAAGGGATAGGTATCATAGAGTCGCCACCCAACAGAATGTCAAAAAATTATTGTCAATCTTTTGATATCCAAATACAGATCGGTGCTCGGGACATCACTCTTATTAGATGTCTTGGTTAGGTGTTATTTTATAATTGATTTTTAAGTTTAATCCGCTCTCATCTCTCACACAATGCAAAGCATAAGAATTAAGTAAATATCCCAAGCAAATATGAAAAGTGACAAATAAATAAATCAAGTACTCAAATTATTACAGAGGCAAATCTTCTAAAAAAGAAAATAAATCACATATATAAATTAGGACATTTGTTTAGGTTGGGAACATTGGTTCCCTCATGCACATTTTACAAAAATGCTCATTTTATTCTTTTGTTTGGCTTTGAATGAAAAATTGGACATTGATCCAAGTTTTGAAGAAAAACCAAAATTAATTAATAGAAATCATTTTAAATGCCTTTTCTTTTTTATTGTGCACAAAAAGCCATTTTTTACTAACTATTACATCTTTACAATAAATATACATAAAAAAAGATACTAAAAGGAATAAATAAACCTAAAATAATGAAATAAATAAAACTAAGATAATATATAAAATAATGAGAGGAATGATTATATGAAGTAACTAGATGGGTTAAGGGTGATCATCCAATCAAGAGCATGATTTTTGATGTAAAAAACCTCATACAGTCCTCCAAAAATGAAAGAATTTATATACTTACAAAAAAAACAAAAAAGCAAATAAATTAGCATTATACCAAATAAATAATAAAAATACAAAAAAAGATAACCATTTAATCAATTATCCAGTATAGAATAAAATTACATACAGAATAATGCACAAATATCATAAAAAATCAAGTAAATCATGCAAATACCATAAAATACATAACAAAAATGCCCAAAAATCAGCCTTGGATGCCCTTAGAAGGGTGACAGATGCCCACAGCTGCATGAGGAAAGGGACAAGAAGAATTCCTTGCTACATCCTATCTATCGCTTTGATAGATGGGCTTCTGTCGAGTCTTCTTCTCGTTTGTCACTCGCTGGACAGTGCAAAATGCAGAATTTTATACGAAAATCATACAAAATCACATTTAACCCTAAACATATGAATATTAGGTCCTACATGATGCTAAAACAGTATTATAACATTAAATCATATGCAAAATGCACCAAAACCTTATTAAATTACAAAATTACAGAATAAAAAAAAGCTTAAAGTTACAACAATGGAGGTATCTTCACCTAATCATAACTATAAATATGCACATTGATCTGGATTTATGTCAAAGCCCACTTTAATCATGCAAATACAACATTTAAACATAATTATTTCAACAAACAATAACATAACTATGTATGATAATTCTAGAGAGAGAAAATAAAAATGGAGTCTAAGATATTACCCTCAGGAGATATTCTGACCGTAAGTCTCTTGTAGTCCAAATCTCCACTCTAATTTGAGTTCTTTATTTTTTAGAAAATCCAATGAATTTCGTTGTGTGTGTGTTCATTAAAAGATTGTTAGAGAAAAATAACTTCTTAGAGAGAGAGAAAGAGAAATTGATTTTCTTCCTCTCTAAGATTGCTCAGTATCAAAGTGATTTCCCTCCCTCTCTAAGTTGGATTCCAACTCCAACTTCCCAAATTTGGAGATATCTTCTTAGAAAATCTGGATTTAAATCTCTTAAAGCACTTATCTTCCTTTTTGAAATCCAGAAAATTCGGATTTAAATCTCTTAGAAACCCCAAAGTGACCGCCTACAGCATATGAATGACAATGAGCTATCACATCACTAACTTCTTCATGAGGTAAACACCTCCTAATTAGCCCATTAGCACATTTCCTATATAACAAAGGTTCTTCCTAATAGTAAAACTTCACATCATGAAGGAATTTCTTCCTTTGCCTATAATCTAGATCATAGGGAAGCACACCACTTACTAAATAGTTTGCTATATCAGCAAACCATGGAACTTCCTTTGAAACTACACTAAAAAGATGTTTCCCATGAAAAGCTTCATCAATAGGCACCCCATCATCATTATCTTTCAAAACACATTGGGTTAACCTAGATAAATGGTCAGCAACTAAGTTTTCTTTCCCCTTTTTATCTTTTATTTCCCAATCAAACTCTTGTAACATCAAAATCCATCTTAACAACCTAGGCTTAGCATCTTTTTTAGTCAAGAGATACTTGAGGGCAGCATGATCAGAATAAACAATGACTTTTTGCCCTACAAGATATGCCCTAAATTTATCAAATGCATATACAATGGCCAAGCGTACTTTTTCAGTTGTGGAATAATTAATTTGGACATCATCTAGTAACTTACTAGCATAATAAATAATAGAAGGCTTCCCATATATTCTTTGTCCTAAAACAGCCCCAACCGCATAGTTACTAGCATCACACATTAATTCAAACGAATGCTCCCAATTTGGTGGTTGCAACACCAGTGAAGTGACAAGAGCATGTTTAAAAGTTTCAAAAGATTTAAGACATGCCTCATCAAAATGAAAATCAACATCCTTGCCTAGTAATGTGCACAAAGGTTTAGCTATCTTAGAAAAATCTTTTATGAACCTTCTATAAAATCCAGCATGACCTAGAAAGCTTCTAACATCTCTAACATTTTTAGGAGGAGGCAAATTAGCAATAATTTCATTTTAGCTCTATCAACCTCAATCCCCCTATTAGAGACTAAATGTCCTAAGACAATACCCTTTTATGCCATGAAATAACACTTCTCCTAATTTAAAACCAAACCATGCTCCATACATCTATCAAGCACCTTAGAAAGATTAGACAAACAATTTTCATATGTAGTACCATACACACTAAAGTCATCCATGAAAACTTCTACACATTGATCAATAAGATCACTAAAAATAAAGAATAAGAAACTGTAAAACAACCCGGATACTTTAGCTTAGGTGGATACTTGGAATACATAGCCTTAGACTCTTCTACCAAAGAAACATAACCATGTTCTTCAAGCTTACCCTTGTGACTTACAATTTCGTTTAAAAATTTTTCCCATGAAGGCATCCTTAATTGCATCCACAAAGGGTATAGTTATAGTAAGTTCCTTCAAATAATTCAAAAACTTCCCAAATTGCTTTTCAAGATTCCTTCTAATAAGTCTTTAAGGGAATGGCAAAACATTCAAATTAACTTTAGGGTCATCTTCCCTAGATGAGGTTATCTTTTCTTTAGATTCATTAGACTTCTTCATCACATCATCATTTTTACAAGCATCTAAAACATGCTCATCATCAACAATAAGATCCTCGTTACCTCTAATATTACTCTCAATCTTTTTCCCAGTCCTTAACATAATGGATTGAACCGATTCATGAGGCAAAAATTCATGTTGACTTGGGAGTTTGCCTAAAGGTTTAACACTAGAAGTGGCTTGTTGAGCCAATTTTGTTTCAAGAATTTTATTGTGGGTAACAAGTTGGTCAATTTTGGTATTTATTTGGTTAAATTGTTCCTCATTTTGCTTGTTAGTGGTCATTTGATGGTTAACAACTTGCTCCATCAAACTCTTAAGATGGGATTTAGGTTGTTAGGGGTTAAAAGGTAGTTTATTTGGGAAAGCTGAAGGGTTAGGTAATTTGGCCATAAGGAGACTATTTGGAGGGTTTAATTGGACATTTGGATTAGACCAAGAAAAATCGGGATGGTTCCTCCATTGAGGATTATAATAATTAGAATTTTGTCCCATCCTTTGATTATAATTTCCTTGAACAAAACTTACATCCTCGCTAGACCCCTCACTACAATTAGCATACATATGAGGTTTACTAATTTAGTCAAGGCTTCAACTTTAGTTGTCAAAAGATTAATGGAGTCTAATTCCAAAAGTCCCTTAGCCTTAGCCATAATGGATTCTTCTCCCATATAGCCTTGTGAGGCTAATTCCTCCAACAAAATTTCAGCTTTTTTGGCAGTTTTCTCCAATCATTTTCCACTTGAAGCAGCATTTATAATATTTCTATTTTTCTCCATTAGCCCATTGTAAAAGATTTGAGGAATCATCCAATCCGGCAAGTCTTGGTGAGGAAATTTCCTTTGGAGTTCCTTAAATCTTTTCCTAGATGTATAAATAGTTTCATTAGGCAATTGTGGTGGAAAATACTTATGAAGAAAAGCTTGTTTTAATTGATCCCAAGTAGTAATTGTCTTACTAGGTATACTAGAAAGCCAAATTTGTGCTTTTTCTTTTAAAGAAAATGGAAAATAGCCTAAGTCTAATGGCATCATTACTCACTCCATTAATTTTAAATGTAGCACAAACATTAAGAAAAGCAAGGATATGAGCATAAGGGTTTTTCCCTTGTAAACCTCCAAATTGGTTATTTTGCACCATTTGTATGATTGCCGGTTTGATCTCAAAATTATTGTTAGTGATAGCCGGTGCCACTATCCCTCCAAAACTTTTTGAGATATTGGGCATGGCAAAATCACTAAGCGTTCTCCTTTCTTCTCCCGTCATAATTGGAATATTATGACTTTCCTCCAACTTAGCACTTTGTTCTCCTTCTAATTGCAATCTAAGTTCCTCTTGTTGCTTCCTTCTAAGTTCCCTACACAAAAATCACAAATACTTTTAGTCTAAGATCATTACAAAAACTCTAATTACAAAGAATACAACAAACACAATATAAAAAAAATTCATATATCAAAATAACTAATGTATATCATATAATCCTAAAGCATCTACTCTTTTGTATCAATCAATAAAAATTCATTTAAACCATTCCCCGACAACGGCGCCAAAATCTGATGGGGATTTAATTGAACCCTTAGTCTCACTAGACTACATATAAGGTGAGTAGGGTATTATTCCAAAGGGAACTGAGTAATTTTGTATTGAAATAACAATATGTAGATGGATAGGTAACAAATTCAATTGGAATCATGCAATTAATGTAATAACTAAACTACTTAAAATATATTAAGTTAATTTTGGATAATTGATAACTTAAAAGAGGGTTTAAACATACATTATAACTAAGTGAAACAATTTCATCTATGAACCATTTAAACAATTGTATGAATGAGATGATTGGAGAATTTAGCCAAGTTTCTTTAAAGCAATTCTCATTGTCATTAAAGGTGTTTTTACTTAGAGTCTATAAGCATTCTCATGACATTATAGAGATAAATAAAAACTATAAAGTTTTATGCCAATTCTTTAATCCCTTAAAGTGAATTCTTTATCTCTAAGTGAATTCAATTCTTTAAGTAAATTTATTTGTCTTTCCATCAAAGAATTCTAATTCTCATTATGAATAAATTGACTAATATGTTAATTATGGTGATCAAGCATAAAAATCATCTCAATGCACACAAATAAACTTAAATCATACTTCAAACATAAAGAGAATAAAACATGTTCAAACAAATTATATTGCATAGTTATAATGTACAAAAGAACTAAGCCAAATACACAATTGAAATGAAAAGGAATAAGAGAAAATAAACATCATCACTCCCCAGGGTTTACTTTCTAATAAGACCTTCTGATAAATCTCTTATTTCTTTGACTTTGCTCTTTTGTCATCATCTAAAAACTAAGTAAAGAGAGTTGTCCAAAAATAACTAAAAATACTCTAAGTAAACTAATGAATTTCCTTCAATCGATCCATTCCTCATATCTTCACTCCCATATTTATAGAGATTAACTCTACAAACATGTCCCTTCAAAATGGTTGTAAATCATGAAAAGCTGCCCTGAAAAGTCTTGATGGTTGGCTGAAAAATCAATTGCAGAAAAGTGGCATTGCTTGCAAACATATGCCTTGTTTGACTCCTGAATGTCTTCACGTGTCGTGAACTCCATCAGGCCTTCCTCACTCGTGAACTTCTTCAACTTTGCTTGCTGAGTCTTGAATACCTTCATGACTCGTGAACATATTGCCTCTATGTCACTCGTGAGCCTCTTCACTACTTGTGCGCTTCAGTCCGACTCGTGAGCTTCTTCATGACTCGTGAGCTTCATTTGAATCCTTCACCATTTCATCACTTCACTTCACATTTGCACCAACTTTGACCTAAAAACACAAATAAACACATAAACTAAACATAAACATATCAAATACACATAATATTACATATTTAACTACTTAAATAAAAGAAAATACACACTAAATAGTAGATATTTTACATGTTATCAACTCTACCATGTGGTTTATAATTGGATCTAAATTTTATATGTAAAATGTAGATCTAAATAGGATACATGTAACACTAGATAATTATTTTATGTTTATATATATATATATATATTATGTATATGTACACTGCGATTCAAGGGATAGAAATAAGTATATAAAATGCTAAATTGGAAGTAAGATTTAAATTTTTTGATCACACCATTGAGATTATGGACCATGAAAATCCCCTTATCGGTTGAAGTCTGACAACCTGAAACCCCTGGCAATGCGGCATGTGAGGTACACAAGGTAGCGAGGTGGACCAACCAGTGAGTGCCATATGTCAGGACAGAGGTTTGACATGGCAACACGTGTCATGACACATGGATCAGTGGGTAAACACTGTGTGGGATACAACAAGCATTAGTCACATGTGGGGCATATAGGCACGCCTTTAAATGTTCCACTGGTACATGAGGCATTCTCCGGCCACTATTTCAGCTTTGATTTTTTTATACATCTTTTTTTCAATTTTTCTTTATTGGTATATTTTAATAAATTTTTTGATGACTAGAAATATTTTTTGAACTTTTTCAATATAAATATTCTTGAAAATTTGTAGAAAATTATTTTCTGCCTATAAAATTATTTTTTCAAATTTTTTTGAATTTTTTTATAGATTAGTCCTTATTTTTTATTGAAGTGAGTTTCAATCATATGAGTTTAATACATGTGTGTATTAAATATTAGTTTTTGTTATATATAGCAGAAGTGGTGACAATAAGGATGCTTATAATTCCATGTACTCTTTAAGGAGATGTTTTAACTAAAGAAAGAGTGCAAAAAGTCTGCAACACCAAAATGAGTAGGAGCATTCTAGCTGATAACATTGATGGAACATTGCATCATATAGTTCAACTGTAACAACAAATATAGGAGTGCATTCGAATTGATGGTTTTTATCTGGGAAGGAATGATAAAGCCTTATATAGTGACACATGCCAGAGCCCCTCAATTCTATGTTCGATTCTTAGAGGCTCGCTTTTAGGGTCCAAAACAAGATGAGGCTTACAAAACATACAAATTGGCCACTTCACAATAGAAAAGGATTTAGCCAGCTTAATTTTATTGTTGATGGTCAACCTATAAAGGCATCTAAGTGGGTTCAAGAGGTAGGTATCAAGGAGTTGCTATCTAACAAAATATTGAAAAATGATTCTAACCTTTGATGCACACACCAGAGAGTTGTTTGGAACATTACTCTTACTTATATCCCAATTAGGTGTTGTTTATAAATGAGTTTTAAACATTAATCCACTATCTTTCCTCTCACACGATGCATTGCATAATTAAATAAATAAATACTCAAGTATGCAGGAAAGTAATAAATAAAAAGAAATAAGTAAAGCTACTTAAACTGTTACATAAGCAAATTGTCTAATGAGAAAAGAATAAATAAATTGCCATACATAAAACAGAAAACTAATTAGGTTGGGAGCAAATGTTCCCTTATGCATATTTACGAAAAGGCTTCTATTCCATCATGTGAATTTTGGATTGAAAAACTTAGAAATTGGTCTATTTTATTAGAAAAGCCCAATTAATTAGTAGAAATGGTTTAAGTGTATTTTTATGTTAACATGCAAAACCATTTATTACTAACTATTACATTCCCAAAATAATACATCAAAACAAGTAATAGAATGAGCAAAAATGAATGAATAAATAAATAGTCAAAAAAAATAAAATAAATAATGAACAGTCCAAGAATAACTCTTCAAGGCATTGCAATCCTTAGGTCTCTAAGGTCCCGACGTAATGACATAAATAAATACTCAAAAAGCACAAAGTAAAACAAATGGTTAATATTATAATAAGCAAATATAAATAATAAAAAGAATAAATCAATTAGTTATTCTAGAATGAAAAGAAATATGTAAACAGAATATGAAAATGCATGAAAATGAATTAAAATATTAAATAAACATAAAACTAATGATGCATATAGCTTAATATGAAAAACAAGCATAAAAACATGAATAATATGCTGGAACTAAGGCCACAGACAGTTGTATGTAGAGACAGACAGCCAGAACAATGAAGAGACAAGACAAAAATAAGGCTCAGCTACATCCCATTTGTCGCAATAACAGATGACCATCAGCGAAGCCTTCTTCCCTTCTGTCACGCGACATTGAGATAGTAGCAAGCAAAAGTCAAATAGAAAATGACAAATTCCATATTCTAACCTAAACATGCATATTATACTATTATAAAACATGCTAGATCTATCTGAAACATGAAAACATTTATTTAAACCAATTAAAATAGCAAATGATATGCAAAAAGGAATTTGAATCAAGAAAATCAAACATGCAATCATGGAGGAAGTAAGATCCTAGACATGCCATTTTACCATATTTAACCATACTCAGATCATTCATGGCGTCAAGATTATTACTGGGGGATAAATAATGAATCTAAACATATTAAAGCATGGCATAACCATGTTAGAAATTGAATTACATGTTCATAATATAAATAGAAAGAAAGAAAGAAAATGAGAGCAATCCAGAATATTATCCTTAAGAGTTTTTATTCTGTAACTTTGAATGAATGTGTTCCAAGCTCCTATCCAAGTGATTTTCACTTTTGAAAACAATGTTTGTGTATTTGTGTGTGTTGAGTAAAATATGTGAGAGCATTCTTTGTTTTTAGGAGCAAAAATGAAATTTTGTCTCAAGAACGTAACCTTTATCAAAAGCATTCTTTCCCTTTTCAAATTTAGGGTTTTTGGTATTTAAATTAAGGAATCTTTGAGATCATTTCAAAAAATGGAAATCCCTTCAAATCTACCTCAAAAAGTCTCTTTGAAATCCCTTTAAATATGCCTTTTTAAGATTCAAATTTGATCAAGTTTTAAATGTTGTTTGAAAATGGACAAATTGATAGAAAACTTTATTTGATGGTTATCCATAAGTGATAGATGGTTAGCACTCAAAATGACCATAGACGACTATCCCTTCATGACAGCCGGTCGTTTGTCACAAGAAGGACCCCAAAAGCAAGATTTTCAAACCCATTTTTCAAACTCCAGAGATATAAAGTTAAAACTTCACAAAATATTTTACAAAAAAATCATGAAATCATGAACGAAACTCGGAGTTTGCACTTTCTATTTGAATTATGAAAACTTCCTCATCATTGGGGAATTTCAAATAGGACAGTCTCAGGACCCGTTGTCTATGTATATAAGGTTGTAAATTGATTCCTTCAAATATCATCCAGAACTGATGGTGCTTATGAAAACTATCTAGTTCATAAGAGATAGATTTTATAGAAAAGTTATTATCCACTTTTTGGTCAGAGTTGCTAAAATAGGAGTATTGAGAAGCAACATTAAGTTTACAATGGTATTGAGAAGTGGATGTAGTGTGAATTGTCGATAACTTCATCAACAAACTTATGAGTTGCCTGAGGATTTAATGAAGATGGTCAAAGAAACAATCCCAAAAATGCAAAAGACCTTAAGGATCTAGACATCCAATAGAGTTGATATAAGCATCTATTTTAGTTAGCGTTTATTTTCTTAAAATAGGATTTGTGTTTCCTATTATTTTTAACATGAATGTCTTATTTTTTGGATTATTGGATATTTATTGGTTGAGTAAATGAGTTTATTCATTAGCTTTTTAACTTTATAATAAATGTGTTTATTTAATTGTTAATTATCTTGCAATATTTTATGTGTAAAATGATTTCATGTTTATTAATTAGAAACTTAATGAACTAAAAACCAATAAAATTTCCCTTTTAAGTTTGAAAACTTAATATCCAATAATTTACATTTACTATGCATAAAATTTTAACTTGTAAGGTTCAACATTGGCACTTAGATGGTAATCGGATATAATAAGCAGCCTTTTGGAATTTAAGCCTAACAGAAAACTTTATTAGGTTAATTATTTCAAATGCATAGTAAATTACATGTATTGTCTAATCTCCTTTAATAATGTGCAATAATGTTCTATTAGTGTTCAAAGGTTCCAAATGGCTACTACTTCTAAATCTATATTCGCCGAGCTTAACAAAGACATGATTTGAAAGGTGACAATTATAAAATCTAGAATATAAAGATCTAGTATATGCTTGAGGAGTAAGAGGATTTGAAGCCCTTGAGTTCAATTATGACTGAACCTGAGGATGGCACATCAACCAAGCATAGGCGGGATCGAGATGCCTATGTGGCATGAAAAAAATCCACTACTCAGATATCATCTTGCTAAGTGCAATGGATGATGACTTCACTAAGCAATTCTATAAGTATTAAAATACAATAGATCTGTGGATAACTTTAAAAGGAGAAGTTTGGAGGTGTATCTCTAACTAAGCTCTGATCAATAAAGAATAAGTTGGATCAGTCAATGCAGAAACATCTAAAAGGGATAGAAAATAGGATATGCAAACTTAGTGAGTTAGTCATAAGTTGATTGATGAGCAGCAGGTCCAAGTTGTTATCCATTCCTTACCTAAGAGTTGAGAGCATATGAAGATGCAACTAACTCATATAGATAATATTAAGACATTTAAGGATGTCACTCATCATTTGGAGCTTGAAAAAGATCATCTGACAGTGATTAAGGTCAATGTCAAAGTGCATATGGCACAGTCCGTTTAGTTGGAATGAGTTATAACTAGAATAAGAAAGAAGCTTTAAAAATTGAGATAAAGAAATGGCTCATAAGCCTAAAAAGAGAAAGATGAGATACAATAACAAAATATCCAAAGGTAAGAAGAAAGTGAACATTTCAAAAGCAAAATGTTTTAATTGCCAATAGAAAGGGCACTATGTAAGAGACTGCACTCTGCCCTAACAAGTACGTTATTCTAACTTAAGAGTGAGTGAACTTTATATATTTAGTTCTGTATTTCTAATTGAATTTCATCTTTTATGGGTGGTGGATTCAGATTCAACAGGCCTTGTGACAAAGGATTGAGATGCCTTTGTCAAATTTTGATGAATTTCCAGTGGAGCTAAATGGATTTATGTAGGAAACAACATGAGAATGGCAGTTTAAGGTATTGGCATATGTAGATTAGTCTTTCATGAAGGCCGAATGCTACTCCTACACGATGTACTTTATGCTTTAGATATTTGACCAGTTCCTAGCAAGTGTACTAGATAGACTAATAATATAGGAAAATATAATTAAGACCCCAAATATCGAACCCACAGAAACATGGATTGCTAAGAATAATATATACAATTAAGTTGAATTAATCTAAAATTATTTTCCAAGTTTTTAAATTAAAGGCAAGAACTAAAGTAAATTAACAATAAAGCAACATAAAAACTAAAACTAGACTAACATAAATTAAACACAAAATAATAACTAAAACACTTTTGCTAAAAGAACAATCCACCTCAACTTCTATTTCAATGACTCAAATCAAAAGTAACACAAGTGATTATGAAAAAACTAGTTAAATAAAAAATAGATATCTTATTTAGACTATCATTCTAAGCATTAAATCTTCTTATTAGGACAATCCAACACTTAGCATAAAGATCTGGTTTTAAACTCCTAAACCTTCATTAGACCTTTTTTTTAGAGATCTAAATCTAGCCCATTCTTAATTCAAAATTCTTAAATTTAAATCAACTTATGAACAATAAATCACTACCTCAATTCTCAGAATGCAACAATACATTGACATGTGAAGAATAAGCTAAAGACATGTAAATCCTTTATTAAAGTTTAAATTGGCATTCAACAATCTATTTGAAACATTAAACATCAATTTAAAAATAACCAAAGATAAGATTTAGCACAAGAATTAAGAAATAACATACTTACATTAAAATTTAGCTCAAACTCGAGTCTTTATAGTAAAAGTATGAGGGTTCAAGTTTTCCTCAGTAAAAGTAAAGAATTACCTACCAAACATGATTAAATTGAAAGAAAGTTAAAATAAAGAGATACAATACTCATGAAGCTTAAAACTTGCTCTTGATGACTTCTTAGAATAATAGTAGAAAGCTTAAATCTTTTAGAGAATTAAAAACTAAGAAGAGAAGAAAAACTACTGTACAATTTAACTAAAGAAAATTAGGGTTAACTGTCAAGAAAAAATCGTAATTCTCACAAGCCTCTAGTCTGGTGCTTCAAGTATACTTTTATAATGTTAAAAGAAGTTAAATGCCTTGATGCTTCCTAAATCAGAGTGTAATAGAGTTTTATTGTGTTTAGAAGTCTTTAACTCAACAAAGATATAATAACACTTGGGTGAGGCATTGAAGTACTTGGTTGAGGGCTTCTCTCCCTCAAGTGAGGCCTTTTATACCCAAGAGAGGGCTTTTGTTACTCGATTGAGGGCTTTTAGCACTCTCCCGAGTTCCTAAGCTCTATACTCCACGTACATCTTGCTTCAAAATTACCAAATTATCCCAAAACTCTTATTTTCTTCAATTAACTTCTCTTTTTCTTTAATTTAGCCCTTAAAAACATCAAAACTTGCAATTAAGCCCACAAACACATAAATTAAAAAATTAATCATGAAATCAACCAAACTAACACTAAATTAAACAACTTAAACACATAAAAACATATTAAAAACACAGTATAGTTCATAATTATCAATATTTATAGGAATTTAGTTTTTGTTCTTATTTTGATGAAACTTGGTTTGATTTATATTTTAAGGATAACAATGCACGCTTATGTTTGGATTATGTTTATTATGGTTCTAGAATGATTTTATTGTTATGGATATTGATTTTAACTATATGAATAGATTTATTTTTTTCTTTAATTTCTCATCTTTACATAATTATAAGAATAATGTGAAATTATGGCATGCTAGATTAAACCACATCGGGTAAGACTAAATAAGTCTATTAGCAAAAGTAGGTTTATTAGGTGATTCAAATAAGGTTGAATTGCCTACTTGTGACATCTCCTAAAAGGAAAATTAGTTGAAAATCGTTCAAAAAAGGAACTAAAGCTGATTTTTCATTGCAATTAATTTATTCTGACATGTGTGGTCCAATGAATACAAGGACAAGGCATGTGGCATACTATTTCATTACATTTATAAATGGCTATACTGGGTATGGTTATATCTATTTGATTCTCACAAGTCAGAGGCATTGAGTTACTTCAAGACTTATATCAACTTGGTTGAAAATCAATTAGACAAAAAAAAATTAAAACTTTAAGAACTGACTGAGATTGAAAATATCTTTCAAATGAATTTAAAGCTTTATATGATGAAAATGGGATTGAACATCAGTTGTCCATTCCTATAATTCCACAACTAAATGGTTTTGTAGAAAGGAAAAATAAGATTCTCCTAGACACGGTAAGATTTATGATGGCTAAGGCAAATTTGCCAATCTCCTATTGGAAATATGCTTTATTAACTGTCACATATATTTTAAACCGTGTGCCTTCTAAATCTGTCACATCCACTCCTTATGAGTTGTAAATCGATCAATAACCTAACCTAAACCATTTATGACTTTAGGGTTGTGCTATTTATGTCTATGATACCTCAAGTAAATTTAGTAAATTAGGACCAAGAGGTAAAAAGAGTATCTTTGTGAGATATTTTGAATTATCAAAAGGATACGTTTTCATAGGTGAGCAAGAAAATGGCAAAGTGACAAAATTTGAATAATAAGACATATATTCTTAAATAATAAATTTCCAAAGCTGGCAAAATGAATCAAGATTGCACTTTTTATAAAATCCAAAAAAAACCATCAGGATCACTCCATCCGAGTGGGAGGAAATTAAATAAAGTAGTTGAGACCTTCCTTCTCTAAACAATCTGAATGTTTAAGATCCTCAGCCCAATGGAAATATTTCTAACTCCAGTGGGAGTATGGAACTCAATCCCAATTAGAGTACGGAGCTTCATCCCAGTAGGAGTATTTCAAATTGTGATGAATATATGATATATGTTTATCAAAAGTTAGAATTGCAAAAATCTAAAAGGATAAGTGTTCTACACTGACAATTTGAGATTGAAGGCTCGAACGAAGCCCTTTTGGTTACCCCACAAGATGAAGAAAAGCCTAAAAATGTCTAAGAGGCTCTCTCTTACCCAGCTAAAGAAAAATGGATTAAAGCGATGGAAGAATAAATGACATCTATGAGATCAAACTATGTTTGAGAATTGATTGATCTACTGTAAGGACATAAGCCAATTAGCAATAAGTGGATTCTCAAAGTGAAGCAAAAGGCTAATAGAAGTATCTAAAGATATAAGATTCAGCTAGTCACTGTGGGGTTTACACAACAGAAATGGATTGAGTATAAGGAGACTTTCTGACCTGTTGTTAGATTTATATCCATAAGTTTGATTTTTGCCATAATGGCAAGTTTAAACCTAGAGCTACATCAAATGGATGTGAAGACTGCTTTCCTCAATGGAGGATTAGATGAAGAAATCTATATAGAACAACCTATAAGTTACATAAATAAAGGTAAAATAGGTTTGCCAATTGATGAGATCAACCTATGGCCTTAAACAGCCTTCAAGATAATGGTATTTGAGATTTCATGATACAATCATATCGAATAAGTTCAACGTGATTGATGAAGATTATTGTGTTTACTATAGAAGCTCGAAAAAGAAATTTGTCATTTTGGCATTGTATGTAGATGACATACTTATAGCTAGAAATGATAAAGGGTATGTTGGTTATCATCCAACTTTGAGATGAAAGATATGGGTTAAGCATATTATATCTTTGGAGTTCAGATATTAAGAGATCATTCGAGAAGGTTGTTATCTCTTTCATAAGAGACATATATCAGCAAAGCCCTTGAATAATTTAAAATAAAAACTGTAAACCCTTAGATACCCCATTGTGAAGAATCAGTTTCTTAGCAAAAGTATGTGTCTTAAGATGTAAGAAGAAATGGAACGTATGAGGAACATTCCATATGCCAGTGCCACGGGTAGTCTTATATATGCAATATTGTGTACAAGACCTGATATATGCTATGTAGTGGGCAAGGTGAGTAACTATTAGTCCAACCTAGTTGAGGCACACTGAAAGGCAGTTAAAAGGATATTTAGATACCTTAAAGGTACCACAGACTATTCTCTCTGTTATCATGGCAAGGATCTGCAATTGAAAGGATATATAGATGTTGATTGGGGAGGTGATATCGATGAGAGGAAATCCACCTCAAGTTACATATTCTTGCTTGGAAAAGGTGTCATCTCATAAAGTAGTAAGAAAAAAACTTGCATAGACCTATCAACAATGGAAGTTGAATTTGTGGTTTCCTTAGCTGTAGTATAAGAGGCAATTTGGTGAAAATGGTTTTATAATCAATTTGAGAGTAATTGCCTTAAAAAAACCAATAACAGTCTATAGTGACAGTTAAGCGTCGACAACTTACATCAAAGATCCAAAATTCCATAGTAGGATTAAGAAGTGAACTTATAATACATTTCTACGTATGATATGATTGTAGATCCATTGACAAAACCTGTAACAAAATATGTGTTTAAGAGACACATTAGATTTTAAGGTTTGCATAGAATTTGATTTGTAATATTTACTTTATATAATCCCTTAATACTGTTATTTATAAATAATAATAAAATTCATTATTGGCAATACGTGAGCGTGAATGTCTAATGTGTGAATATTTATTATTATTGATTATGAGATTGAACATGTCGGATAGAGAAGTAACCCACTTACACGGGTGTTTACCTTAGTTTTTCTAATTAGTTGTCAGAGACTAAAATGAGGCAATTTTTGAACATATGGTGAAGCTCAAAAGCCTATTCAAAATAAAAATGCTATCTTACAGAATTTACAAGATTAGTCTTATTAAGGTATAAGATAAAGACATACATGAGGTTGTGTGCTTTAGATTGAGATCTAAAACATGATTAAGTGTAATCCCATGATAAGTTAAATATAACTATTATGTTCTATGTTAAAAGCCATAAGTAGTCCTTATGTAAGCGAACTAAAATTGGATGTTTTAGTGCATCGCAACCTTACACTTCTGCATGGTGTTATATATATGTATAACACTTAAAAGAGCCCTTTCTCATTCTCGAGTTCGCTCTCAGAGGCCCACTTTTAGGGTCCAAGACTGGAGGAGGCTCACTTAACTCATAAATTGGCTACATCATAATAAAAAGGGATTAAGCCCAAATTATTATTGGTAGTCAACCCATAAAGGTGTCTACTAATAGGCTCAAAAGAGATAGGTATCATGTAGTCGTCACCCAATAGAACGTAAGGAAATGAATCTCAACCTTTTGATGCCCAAATAGAGATTGATGTTCAGGACATCACTCTTATTAGGCATTTTGGTTAGATGTTGTTTTATAATTAAGTTTAATATTTAATGCCCTCTCTTCTCTCACACAATGCAAAGCATAAGAATTAAATAAACATCCCAATCAATCATGAAAAGCAAAAAATAAACAAGCAAATAAATCATTTATCTCCTTTTTTAATTCTAAAAACGTGGGAATTCTGAAAGGCAGGCCACAGACGAGCGTCCCTCATTGAAAGGCGGCCATCCCTCAGGCAAAAGTCTTAAAATTACTAAAATACCTTTAATCTAACCTGGATAGGTGAGAGAAAGCCAAGGAGGACTGTCCCTTATGTGACAGACAATCGTCACCTCTAAAGGCCAAAATAAGGGTTTTTCATGCACTTTTGTTTAAACCCTTAAAAATACTTGAAAAACCATAAAAATCTTTGAGAAAATGCGAGAAATTCACAATCAAAGTTTTGAGATCCAAACCTGTTGTCAGTAATATACTATTTTCTCATCATCGGGTAACCCTAATTTAGGTTGCCTTAGGCCACTGTATCTACAATATGTATAGTTTATGAGACATGCGCTCCTTTAAGGGAAAGAAAGAACACCATGACATATATTTCATACCATGTGTGCTTAAGTCGACAAAGGGATGGGAATTTAATGCAACTTATCTCAACGTTTCTTAGTGTGAGACCCTATTGAGTTTTGACCCTTAAGACCCTTAACTTATCCTTGAAGTATAGTTCAGTGCAACTAGCTAAGTTAGTCTCCAAGAGGCCATGAGAAAAATTCGGTCTGGTGGATCTAACTAGAAATGTGAGCTAAATCATGATGGATGGCATATAATAAGAGGAAAAGATAGCCTTTTGATCACATGCAATTGATTTGTGGTTCATCGGTATGTCTATTATAGTTTTTATGAATACAGACATAATAGTGCACACGAAAATTATTTTATGAGATCATGAGTTAAAATAGTGAATGTGAGAAGGTAATATAGGGTTAGGCATACATGGATAAGAGATTCTTATTTTTCAAGATGCTATATATCTTAATCGGTGTATAGCAATAGTGCTTTCGAGATATGCTGGTTGCACGATCTATCTACTTGTATGACTGGATACCGTTCCATCATGTGCGAGTAGGAGATGATGGAGTTTAGATACGTCCATAACTTTATATTTGATGAGTTTCAATTAAATAAAAATATTAGTGACTTTATCTGATTATAACTGTCTAATCCTATTTCAAAAAGAGTTTTAGTTATACTAGAAAAGCTAGTATACTTCTATAAATAGGGGATCATTATCTCTCTCTAAAAGAATTAAGTATTCTTTTCTCCCTAAAAGGGACTCTAGCATAAGTCTATAAATAGGGGATCATTATTTTGAGGTTATACACACACACAGTTATTGATCATGTTACCTGTATCTCATTATCTCTCCCTAAAAGAACTAAGTATTCTTTTCTTTCACACCAAATCTCACAATTTCCAAGGAGTATTTAGACTATGGAATTGTTGCTCGTATTCCGCATTCGTTGCTCGTGGATAAAAGTCTAACTAGTGACACGAAACAAAATTTTTCACTTCTGCTACTTTTGCTTTCAAAAATTTATGTGCTATAAGAGGTAAATTTGTTTTCCCCTTAATTGAATGATATAATTAGTTATGCCTAATTTATTGTGCATAGAAATCTATCATGAAATATATGCAATAAATGGTATGTTGATTTTATAAAGTGAAATTTTAGATGTGATAAATTTTATTAAAAAAATTGACAAATGACGTAAAAAAGATGGAGTAATATTTTAAAGCCTATTATCTTCATAACAAAATTTTATATTAATCCTAAATATATGCAAAAGATAATGAATTAAGAGCCTTTAAAATGCAGAATTTGTTTGAAAATAAATTTCAAATAGAATTCATTTTCAAATAAATTATTTTGTTTGATATATTATAACATGGATTATATATATATATATATATATAAAGCTTTTATGATAACACAATAATCCACTATTTGTTTTTTTTTTTAAATTAAGATGGACCATTTATTAACTTTTTAGGTATAATCATAGTTGACACGTAATATATATATATATATATATATATATATTGTCATAAAGAATATTTGGCACAACAAAAATATGATATTTCACTAATGAAAGAGTAATAAATTGACAAACATGCCAAATATAATAGAGTTTTTTTTTTTTAATACATTGAACTAATCCCAACAAAATAGAAAATAGAGATGCATAGTATAAATACAAATATTCATTAATCACGTGACAAATTATTAGTTTATTTAATAAAATATAATGAAAAAATAAACAAAGGATAAGCATATAAAATTACTTATGCATGTTAGAAATAATGGTGAAACCACACCATCTCCAAGTTGCAAGTTAGCTATTAAATACCTTAAAAACCAACTCCACGAGTACTTTGTTTCCTTGTCTACAAACACCTATGCAATATGAAACATTTGTTGGCTTCCATTCTTTCCAATAGTAACTAGTAATTTCCTTTTGCATATATTTTCAAGAAACAACCATCTAATCAAATTGCTCTCCTATAACCTTCTAACCACCATCTTTTAAGAGTATCAAAACATACATAAAAAATAAACAAAGAGATTACTGCCTAACTCAATTTCATTGTATGTCCCAATCCAATAAGAGCTGCCAGAATTTGTTTCCCTTATCTTGTCTACAGAACATTTAGTCTAACAAATTTCATTCTCCAATCCCTTATGAATTTTCCAACTACCATCATTTTAGTTTTAGCGCATAGTTATCTTCCCATATAAACCCCATATTTATCCCCTCAATAAGTCTTGTATCTTTCACTGGTTAGGATGATATGCTTTCTTCAAACTTTCTTGCAATAAATGCTAAAGCGCACAACTTATTTTTGTTCTTCTTAAAACACTTTTGCACCGGATTGTATGTCTTCACTTTAAAGTGATGCAAATCCACATCAATGCTTGCTTACAACTCCTAAGGATATCCAACGGTTTTGCACTTTACCCTAACCATGTGCTTTTTGTTAGGCCTAGGCTTCAAATGGATGCCATTTTTCAGAGCATAATCAACATTGCTTGTCTAAACTGGATATTGTTCTCAAAATTACCCCAAGTTGTCATACTGGAACTTAGTACTTAGGGTCATAATGCATTTTCTTACTCTTCCTCCTTGGTAGATCAGCTCTAGCTTCAACCTCTTCATTTAGGTCATTTCTATTATCCTTACTCCTGGATATGATGAATCCAAATATTCCTCATCTTCAGCTAATCTCCTTGCATATTTAGAGCATCTATCATTGGATATATCCTTAAACCCTCTGTTAATACCATCTTCTCCAACTAGTATATCTTATGTCACATTAGCTTTCCTTCTCCTTTTCCTTTCTAACTTTTCTCTTTGAGCAATCTCTTTAAAACTTCTTAATTAATCATCCAAATTACCATCTTCTATATCACTCTTAAGTTCATCATCAGAGCTAAAGTCTCAAACTCATGTTTTGCATCATTCTCATCATTCAATGCTTCTACTTTATGGCCTGCTTCCACTTCTTCTATGCTTTCATATTCCCCAACGTCTTCCTCATTATCGGCTTCCCCAATCTATCTATATTCTTATTTCCATTTTCCGTTGCCCTACTAGAGGAATAAGTGCTAGTATTAATAGAAGAGATATCCTCGCCGTCCTTAGTCACACAATCATCCCTGATTGAAAGTAAATTTGACATTGTAGCATATCATTAGTTGGCACCACTTGTGGGTTACTTACTACATGCACCGTATAGAAAGTCTACATTGTTATTTGTTACCAAATCTTTAACCAGCTCTAGAAGTTGACTGTCATTATCCAAAATATAAATTGTTTGTTAATTGGTTCTTGATTAAAAAAAAAAAAACCATTACTTTATCATAACCTAGTAGCTTTTTGTGATACCCAAACCCCTAATTGATCTAAATGGATTGAAGGAAGAATCGTTTTTTTTTTTTTTTTAATATTGAAAGTTTTTTCAATTTCATCTTTGCAAAAACAAATTTTTTTTGGAGGATCTTTTTCTTTTTCGTTAGGCATTCAACATTGCAGTTCATTTTGGCCAATCAACGTCATGCAGTATGCATGATGAAGAACACATGTCACAAATTCATGTCCAATTTGGTATGTCAGCATATATTTGTACTTCATGCATGCTCCCTTAAAATGGGCAATCCAATTTTTGGTACAAAATTAGCAAAATCTAGGTGTCTATTGAATCATTAGCAGAGTTTAAGTGTGTAAATGAATTTTTGTGCCAATTGCGAGGGTCTTCTTACTGATTAGGATAAAAAAAAAAAAATGTAAGTTGATTTTCATCTTCTTTAATTTTACTCTCATTTCTATTTATTTTTTTAAGAGAAACCTATTCAGTCGCCCAAACTCGAAGACATAAACAAGCTGTAAAAAAGATAAAAACAATTCGTTAACCCCGTCTTCCTCCTCCTCAACCTTATGGCTGCCAATCAAATGTCAGAACCCTAGCCCTTGATTCCTCAACTCCATATCGCCATTCAACAATACGTTACCGGCATCTGTTGTCTATGTCGGATCGATACCCTTCAATGTGAACGTCTATTACGCATGTCGACTTGTCCCTCTCCTGTTGTCCACAATCATCTAACCCTCCTTTATCATCGCCGGTGACGTTTCCCACCAGTCTCCAGATGTGAATTCCACATCTTTTCACTTTGTCTCTCTCTTTCACCTCTCGATTCAATAATTTATTTGTTTTTTCTTTTCTTTTTAGTCTTTTTACAATAAGTTGGTTGATCGCGTCAACCCCAGCACCCGGCAGGAGTAAGCTTCTTTAATCCTTTTTTTTTTTTTTGGGTCTATTTATTGAAATAACACATTGAGTTTTGAGTATCTTGTGTTGTTTAAATATTGATGATTGTTCATATAGAAGCAATAAAATGCCAATTTGAACAATCTCGAACATACTATTTCAATTATATATCCACTTAATCTCAATACGAAATTTTGATTCTAACTGAATTCTCTGATTCAGAGCTTGCATGGGAATTGATGTTTGTGGCTTTAATATAATTTTTGTTATCCTAGCGAATCTATTTCCTACTATATCTATTGACCGCTGTCATCCACAGAGTTCGTATATTACTACCTTGATGATTATACGTCAGGGTCATACCTGTATGCAAGATTTAATGAGCATTGTGGTTGCTGGGGAAAGGAGGAATATTTTGATGTCTTTCTTTCTGACTTAATTTTTCAAGTTTTTTTATGCTTATTGGAGGAAAAAAAAAAAGGAGCAAACTTTCATTGCAGTGATTTTAAATGGACCGAAAAATTATACCAAATTGCTTAAATTTATTTGCTTCTTTTGAATGATCAGTTATTTCTGACAAAAACAGCATAAATTAAATATTCAATATTTTCTACATCCTGATTTTTTTTCTGGTTGCAGCCATTACTATTGTATTATTGCTAATTTGATGCTGGTCTTTATGTGCTCCACTGAAATAATTGCTTCATTACTACAGTGGATTTCAGGGTTAATGGTAATGCCAATAGTGTGATGGTGGGAACTCTTGAGGTGGAAAGTAGTCAAACAGGTGATGAAAATGAAATTGTGGATGCTGTTGATGGTGGCTTTCAACAACATCTGGATGATAAAATGGACAAAGAGTCCTTAGATGAAGATATAATCCCAGATGCAGTTCCACCTCTGGCACTGGTTCCAGCAGATGAGCCCTATGTGGGACAAGAGTTTGAATCTGAAGCAGCAGCACATGCATTTTATAATGCTTATGCCACACGTGTGGGATTCATCATACGTGTAAGCAAACTATCTCGGTCGAGGCGTGATGGCTCTGCTATTGGCCGGGCTCTTGTCTGTAATAAAGAGGGGTTTAGAATGCCTGACAAGCATGAAAAGATTGTCAGACAAAGAGCAGAGACAAGGGTTGGGTGCAGAGCTATGATATTAGTGAGGAAAGTGAGTTCTGGTAAATGGGTTGTTACCAAGTTTGTGAAGGAGCACACCCATCCCTTGACACCTGGTAAAGGCCGAAGGGATTGCATTTATGATCAGTATCCGGTTAGTTCTTGCTCTCTTGTTTTACAGATTTGGTATCATTTGCACTAATCAATTTTAAAGCATATTATGTTCTTTTTGAAGAGTCATTTGCTAAAATGAAGTGGATGAACATGCAAGTTAGTAGTTCTAATATTTTCATCATTAGACTATGTTTCTGCCTATTGACACTTTTCATACAGATCCGTTAGAGTTGCTTTTAGGAATTGTTAGTGGGATGTGAAGAATCTATCAAGCAGCCTTTAGTTTTTTCTAATTATTTCTTGCAATTTATTCTACAATTTGTAGGTTCAACACATTTAGTTGATGCACCTTTTTCCCATTCGTATTTTTGTTTTTTTTTTTATCATTTTACTTTACTTTTTATATCTTATGTTGTATGATTAAATAATTATTAAAGGCATTCCTTGGGCTTAATGTTCTAGTCTCAAACTCTCAATGCCTTAGCTTGTGAAAGTGTGTGCTTTGGCACTGAAGTGTGCAACTTAAGTTGGAGGTAAGGCATCGAAAATGTGGGATTGTTAGCACTATCCTAGTATTTGTGTAATTGTCATTACTGAAATTTAATCCAACAAATTACGTATACAATTTGCTAGAAAAAGTATAAAAAGTTCACCATGCTTCTATCCATGTTATATCCTATCAAAAGAAAATATGGCAATGTTGAAAATAGAGAAGGAAAAGGATTGGCTAGATTTTCATTGAACATAGAATGTGGTTGTTAGACCTAGTACAGCTGAAGAGGAGGCATATTGTACCAAATCAATTTAAGGGAAAAAAAATTATGCTTACCTCTTTTTATAGACATTGGAAAAGGAAAATTGTCTTTTATTAAAGGCCTGAGCTAGATATTAATGTTCAGGAGGTATTGAGGAGGAGGAAGAATTACAAGAGATCAGTTTGAGTATGATGATACTGACCATGAGGACAATTATTTTGGTTTGATGATGAGTAAGTCTTATGATTGCTCCTGGATTATCTGTATTTAGTAGGAGTAGGATTGCCATTTCAAGTGTTTTGCATCTTTGTTTTAGTAATTTTCCTAATAGCTATTATGCTCATATTAATATTGGTATTATCTTCATTTTAATATTTATTTTGGATTAGAAAATCTTGATGCTAAGTTTTATGTATGCTAGTTAATAGTTTTGATTTGGGAATATCTTTCTTTTTAATATTGAAAACTTTTAAACTATAATATATACGGTCAGTTAACTTTTATTGAAGAAAAAACATAAATTTTATGAGATGTACTTTTTCTTGATATCATATTCATAATATCTATTACATTGCATGAAGGACCTTTATAGTTTGTTTTCTGTAGAATTTTGGATGCTTTGATAAGCGTTAGCATTTGAATACCTAATTGATAACACCATTAGTTAGCATGGCATGATTTTTAAAAATGAAACCAAACGTTTCTCGTTACATGGTTTCCAACTAATCATGCGGCTTCAACTAAATTAGTAGTTCTGATTTGTGAATATCTTTCTTTCTAATATTGAAAACTTTTAAACTATAATATATGTGGCCAAATAACTTTTATTAAAGAAAAAAAAAAGGAAATTCTATGGGATGGACTGTTCCTTTAAATCATATTCATAAATCATAATGTCTATTGCATTGAATTAAGGACCTTTTACTCTTTAAGGTTTGTAGTTTGTTATCTGTAACAATTTGGATGCTTTGTCAATTGTGCTGTTAGCATTTAAGTACCAAATTGATTACACCATTAGTTAGCATGGCATGATTTTTAAAAAATGAAATTAAACATTTCTGCTTACATGGATTCTGATAGAGAAAAGAATAACAGCTCAATACAAATCACACAATCAATCTCACAACTGACAATCAAAAAGAAATCTGTATATATCTTCCCAAACAGAGTTCACTACAATGGTTGTTCAATAACCAGAATAGAAATAAGAACAATAAGAAAAGAAACAGCAAGGGCCTACTCTCAGGAATGGCAGCCAAACAACCTGCCTCATTCCCTCCCTTACTCAACAGTATATCTTTCTTAACAATTCACACGATATCTCCATTTCTAAACATTCCCTTATTTATACATAATTCCTCCCATTGTCCTACCCCACTGCTGCCAACTCAGCCTGGTCTCCTCGCCCCTGCTTCTTGTTGGACCGCCTTGAATAAACCCTCCAAGTTGTGGGCCTCTGGCCCTGGAACGCCTCTTGTTCAGCAACTTCTCCATCAGTGCCACCGGTGGGGGTAACAGTCTTGTCCTCAAGACTGAAATCAGGAAACTGATGGCGGATCACAAACTCATCCTCCCACGTAGCGTTGTCAATACCTCCATCGCTCCATTGGATCAGCCATTGGGAAGTAGCCTCTCCATGTTTAGAGATGGTTCGCTTGGCCAAGATACTTAGAGGAGAAGGGAAGGTTTCCGCATCCGGTTCCATGCCTGCAGGAAGTTGAGACACCGCTGGAACTGGTCCAATGGCACGCTTCAGTAAAGACACATGGAAAACCGGATGTATTTTAGCGTCCGGGGGTAATTCCAACTTATACGCAACCGGTCCAAGACGCTGGAGAATAGGAAAAGGACCATAAAATCGGGGAGCCAATTTAGGAGTTATCCTTGCAGTTACTGAATGTTGGCGATGAGGACGGAGTTTGACATAAACTGATTCGCCCACCTGGAATTCCACTTGCCGGCGGTGTTGGTCTGCTGTATCCTTCATCTTAGCTTGGGCCCGAACTAAATGAGACTTCAACTGACGCAAAGCTTCATCACGGTCCACTAAATCCCACCCTACTGCTGCTACCTGAACCTCCCCCGGAATGAACTGAAAAGCAGTTGGTGCTTTGCGTCCATAAACTGCCTCAAAAGGAGTGGTGTTAATTGATCATGGTAGTTGGAATTATACCAGAATTCTGCCCAAGACACCCATGAAGACCAGGTTTTTGGTTGATCAGTTGCAAAGCATCTTAAGTAAGTTTCGACACAGCGATTCACCACTTCCGTTTGGCCATCGGTTTGGGGATGGTAGGCGGAGCTGAATTTGAGTTGAGTTCCCTGCATCTTGAAGATTTCTTGCCAAAACCTACTAACAAACAAAGGATCCCGATCACTGAGGATGGACTTGGGTAGCCCATGGAGTCGGATAACCTCTCTCAGAAAAAGTTCAGCTAGGGATCGAGCAGTGAATGGATGTTTTAATGGGATAAAGTGGGCATACTTGGACAACCGATCCACCACCAACCAAATGGTATCAAAGCTCTTGGAGCGTGGCAAACCCGTGATGAAATCCATTGATATGTCTTCCCATATCTGTTCGGGTACTGCCAAAGGTTGTAATAACCCTCTCGGAACTAAGGTAGAAGCTTTAAATCGCTGGCAAACATCACATGCTTGGACAAAGCGCTGCACTGCCTTAGTCATGCCCCTCCAATAAAAAAGTGCAGCCAGCCGCCTATATGTTCTGTAATAACCAGAATGTCCACCCAATGGACTAGAATGGAATTCTGCTAGGAGAATAGGAATCCAGTGGGAAGTAGCAGGGATAACTAACCGATTCTTGAAATACAGGGTACCTTGCCGTTCTACAAAGCCAGGGTGGGAATGTGGGTTTTGTCGCAGATCTGCAAGTATCCTTTGTAATTGCTGGTCGCTATCTACTCCATGATTCAGAGCAGGCCCCTCTTCCCAACGAGGCATTACCGAAACAGTCTGTAACTCCCCTGTCATACCCGTGGCCCTTGAGAGAGCATCAGCAGCGCGATTATCCTTCCCGGGTTTGTATCTAACTTCAAACCTGTAACCCATGAGTTTAGCAATCCAGTTCTGTTGATCCATGGTGGTGATTCTTTGGTGCAGCAACTGACAGATACTTTGCTGATCCGTGTAAACTACAAAAGAATGCCCCAACAGGTAAGGTCGTCAGTGAATGATTGCCAAGGCAATGGCCATGACTTCCTTTTCATATGCTGATTTGGTGAGATTTTGTAGCGATAAAGCCTTGCTGAAATATGCGATGGGCCGTCGATCCTGCATTAAAACAGCCCCTATTCCTCCGCCTGATGCATCACATTCCACTTCAAATGGCTTTGAAAAATCTGGCAAGGCTAATAATGGGGCTGATGTTAACCTCCATTTAAGGTTCTCAAAAGCTTGTTGTGCTGCCGAATCCCATTTAAAACCGTCTTTTCTTGTCAATTCAGTTAGCGGTTTGGCTATCTTTCCATACCCTTCAATGAACTTCCGGTAATACCCCGTAAGCCCAAGAAAACCGCGCACTCCCTTGACTTTTGTGGGAGTTGGCCAATCCTGTACTGCTTTAACCTTACTTGAATCGACTAACACCCCTTCACCGTTAATCACATGGCCCAAATATTCAACCGACCGTTGCCCGAAACTGCACTTCTTACTGTTAACCACATATTGGTTTGTTGTCAAAATGTTGAGAACCAACTCCACATGATGCAAGTGCTCAGCCCAGGTACGGCTGTAAATAAGGATATCGTCAAAGAACACAAAGACACACTGCCGAAGTAAGGGCCTGAAGATATCATTCATTGCGGATTGGAATGTAGCCGGAGCGTTGGTTAATCCGAAGGGCATCACGAGAAACTCATAATGACCATCATGAGTTTGGAAAGCCGTTTTCTCAATGTCTGACTCCCGTACCCGAATTTGATGATATCCCGACTTGAGATCCAGTTTTGTGAAGTACTTAGCTCCACCCAATTCATCAAACAACTCTTCAATAACTGGAATTGTATACTTATCTGGCACTGTTACTTTGTTAAGGGCTCGGTAGTCAACACACATCCGCCATGTCTCATCTTTCTTCTTGACTAAAATCACTGGACTTGAATAACAGCTTTGACTATGCTTAATTATGCCTTGTTGAAGCATATCACTCACTTGTCGTTCTATTTCTGTCTTGTGGTGGTGGGGATATCTATAAGGTCGCACACAAATGGGACCCTGCCCTGGTTGCAGATTAATGGAGTGCTCCACAGTCCGCCTAGGTGGTAAACCTGCCATTTCGGCAAAAACTTGCCTGTACTTGAGGAACAATGCACTCATCTCTTGGCTCTGGTGGTCGGGTAAGTGGTGTAATTGAGGGAACTGTGTAGGAGAAGTGTTGCTATTCTCGGTTGAGAACTGATCCAAGTAACCATCTATCCATGTTTGCAAAGGTTGCAGTGTTCCCTGCCCAACCGTAATCCTTCCTAGCTCCACCTTTTTCCCCTGTACACAAAACTTTAAGGATCCCAACGCCCAGTTTGCTGTGACATCTCCTAAAGTGCATAGCCATTCAACTCCTAGAATGACATCTAACCCCCCTAAATCAGTCACCAAGGCATCCACACTGCAGTTATACTCCCCTATCTGAAGGGAGATTCCAGTGCATTTTCGGTCTACCCCAATCAAATTCCCATCCCCTAACTTGATGTGAAGAGTTTGGATAGGACTTACCTGGAGTCCCAGTACCGCAACCAATTGTGAGGAGATGAAGTTGTGGGTGGCTCCACTATCCACCAGCATCATGGTGGGAATCCCGTTGGTGGTCCCTAGCAATTTGATGGTGCTTAGGTCCTGATTGGTGCCTGCAAGAGTCCCAATTTGGAAGTGGAGTCCATGCAAGTCAAGGGCCTTACGCTCTCCATCAGCATGGTTGTCTTCCTCCTCGCCGTCGACGTCATAAAACTCTTCCTCATCGTCCATGTCTTCTCCCTCTCCTAATAGCATCACCCGTAACTGTGCCTTGGAACACTTGTGTTGGGGAGAATAACATTCACCACACTGGAAGCAGAGACCCTTTTTCCGGCGTTCCTCCCACTCCGTCTTGGTAAGCTGCTGTATTCCAGTCCGTCGATTGCCCCATCTGTTAGGCTCCGACGGTGATGAGGTAGGGGACGGCTGGGTTGTGGAATAACGTCCTGGATTTGGACCAAGGAAGTTGTGGTTTGGGCCTTGAGAAAAAACAGATCTGTTGGGCCCGTTGTTTGGGTTGTAGCCCAATTGATTCCTCCCTTGCATCTCCCTCATCACAGACCCATTTGCTTTGGCAGTTCCCGATTCCGTCTTTCCCATTTGCAGAGAAGCTTCGATGGATCTTGCTAAGCGCATAGCCTCCACTCGATCTTCAGGTTGGTGAACCTTAATCCATCCTTTGATCTCATCCTTAAGGCCACTCACAAAGTATCCAATATACTGTTCCTCCGGCAACTCGGGAGCAGCAGCGGCCACCATTTCAAACAACTCTATATACTCCTTGATACTACCATACTGGTGGAGATCGGCTAGGTCTTCAAACGGACTGGTGGATCGACCACCACTAAACCGTCGTGCAAATTCCAATTTGAATCGTTCCCAGGTCAGCTCCGGTTGGGTGTTAAGTAGCATAGAAAACCAGTTAATGGTGGATCCTTCCATGCAAATTTCAGCTACATTTATCTTCATATTAGAGGGTATTTGATTAATTCGGAAGTAGGTCTCCACCTTAGTAATCCAACCACGAGGATCAATTCCATTAAAACTCGGAAGTTTCATCTTCTTGAATAGGCCATTTGGATCTGCGAAATAATCCGGTTTCACAGTATACTCCATTGTTTGTTCTGGAGTCTGTTCTATATTATACCCAGTTCCCATCAGGTTAGTGGTTCCCCTCGAACTCTATTCCTCTCCCATGGAGGGTTGTTTTTCCATACGTTTCATCCATCCAAAAAACTGCTGCCGAAACTCCTCCGTTTTCTTCTGAAACTCATCTGTTTTCTGCTCCATCAAGCGAGCATTCTGTTGAGTACTCTGTTGCATATCCGTTACAGCATTAGTTAATTCGTTGATGCGAGATACTAGTTCCCCTATCCGATTTTCATTATCATCTACACGAGAGGAAAGGTTTTGGTATCTTGTCTCCATTGGAAATTATCCGGCAGGTCGGACCAATTTGATAGAGAAAAGAATAACAGCTCAATACAAATCACACAATCAATCTCACAACTGACAATCAAAAAGAAATCTGTATATATCTTCCCAAACAGAGTTCACTACAATGGTTGTTCAATAACCAGAATAGAAATAAGAACAATAAGAAAAGAAACAGCAAGGGCCTACTCTCAGGAATGGCAGCCAAACAACCTGCCTCATTCCCTCCCTTACTCAACAGTATATCTTTCTTAACAATTCACACGATATCTCCATTTCTAAACATTCCCTTATTTATACATAATTCCTCCCATTGTCCTACCCCACTGCTGCCAACTCAGCCTGGTCTCCTCGCCCCTGCTTCTTGTTGGACCGCCTTGAATAAACCCTCCAAGTTGTGGGCCTCTGGCCCTGGAACGCCTCTTGTTCAGCAACTTCTCCATCAGATTCCAACTAATCATGTGGCTTCAACTAAATAATCAAAAACAATTTATTTAGTTTGCACTTGAAAATATCACAAATTATCTTTTTAAAATTTCTGCCATCAGCTAAAACTAACACTATTTGTGGAGCTAACCTCAACATATGTTCTCTTACCGAGTCACCTTAGTTGTAGAGTTAATGTAAATTTTAGGGTCTCGTTAAGTTAAAAACTAACAGGAAAAAATATTTGAAGAAACAAAAGTAAAAAATCTGTATTCTAACAAGAAATGAATAATAAACCAAAAGAAAATCAAACCCAGAACAAAGGGAAGCAAGCAATCAATTTAATACCAAGAAACAGACATTGAAACTGAAAAGAGTATAAAAGAATTGGTAGACAAAACAAAAAGAAACAGGTCCCAAGGGAGGGGTGGGAAAAAGAAAGGCAAATTGAAAGTAGGATAGGAAGGGAAAAGATTTGAGGCATGTGGTTGTTCAAAATGGAATAGTAGGCTGTTGGTAACTAAGAGCGGCAGTCCCCAACTTTATAGTGATGCTTGTAACATCTTTTGACATGTTATTGATGGAATCTGGTAGATGAGGGAAATTTTGAATCGGCTGGTGGTGACCTTTCCTTGTGGGAGAGCTTGTAAATGATGAAAGTTTTTAAGGTACATCCTCATTACCTGGAAGGTTGCACATGCCTAAGCTATAAAGTGCACAACTGCTGAAAATTGTCTGTGTTGCATGGGTCAAGGTGCTAGGTTTAGTCTCCTATCTTGTTTTTATGCTTTATTGTAAAGGCTTTATCGCTCAATTGAATGGGAAAAATTCTTGTGTAATGCTTTTTGAGTTGTGTGATACAATTTAAATCTAGGGAGTGTGGGGGGATTTATTCTCTATGCCTCGATCCTATTAGCAATATTTTGCATGATTAGAATTCTTTTTAAGCAATTGTGAAGCTACATAGATCTACCAGTTATCTGTGCCCTTATTTTATCCTCTTATGCCCTTTCCTAATTTTAAACCAAACAAGTATCCCCTTTGACATCCTACATTACAGTCTCTTTTAGTTAATTAATTGTTGTCTTTGGAAGGAATTTTTGTTGTCCTTGTGATTTGTCAAGCTACCTGATCAGTGTAGTTAGGTCATCATTTGAAGAATAATGGGGCAGTTTTTTGTTTTATAATTCCTACATAATTTTCAGCCGTGGCCCAAGGTTATACTTGTAGCAATGGCTTTTTCACTTCAGTAAAAAAATGCTTGTTGTTGATTAAAGAAAATGACTGGAAGGTTTTATTCTTTCATTTTCCTCCTGGCTTACACTTTCTGACCCACACATATATATATTGGTTAGAAAATGAGGTTTAAGAGCCAAGCAGCGCTAGAAGCTTAAATTTTGTGGCCATGAAAGAGAACTACTTATATTTCCTCCAAATCTGAAATTTTAGCTGGTGTATGATATTTGGTCGCTTTTCATTTGGGTGATTTATGACCTTGGAGTAACTGGAGTGTAGAAGGAATATAAGATGGCCACAAGATTTGCATTGTTCCTCTAGATATTTGATGGCCTAAGGAAGTACAGTGTAGCCAAAGCAGGTGGATAGGCAGTTTTTGCTTGCCTAGTAGACCTGGGAGGTTTTGGTGCCATACCTAAAGATATGCTTTGTCTAATAATTATGCATTTATTTAAATAAAGCTGTAATACTTAATAGAGAAGTATTCACAATGCTCATCGAGGCAGTTTTTGGCATTCTTGTTATATACTGCATTTTAATCTTCCACCCTGTAATTTATAAGAGTTATATAGGCATATGATCATGAAAAACGTGCTTTACCATTAAGTTTACTAGTCAAATCTGAGAAATATGTTCAATATGGAATTGAACTTGAAAATGGTATTGAACTTAACACCTATAGGTTGCCTAATGTTAAAAAATAGGCGTTAATGTTAAAAGATAGAAATAGAATTCAAGTCCCTACCTTTTTCTGTAGGTAGCAGTTGAAATAAAGTTTGATGGTAAGTTTTGGAGATCCTAAGGTCTAAGGTTGCGCTTTTTCTTCTTCTCCTTCTTTTTCTTCTTCTTCTTGTGATGATGATGACGATGATGGATATTTGCAGTGCCATTATGCTTGGTTTGTCTAAATTTTGGTTCTTTTTTCTTTATCTAGAAAAGGGAACTTTTTTTTTTTCTTTTTTTTAAATATACACACACACACACACACACACACACACACACATAGGGGATCAGCTTTATAACATAAGTGCCCATGCTGCAGGGGTTATTTCCTAGTTTTGATAGATAGCTATTATACCTTATCAACGAGGGGTACAGTGGTGTAAATATTTCTGGAAAATTTTTTATTTAAACCTGTTGCTGAATGATGAGAACTAGTTTAGTAGCTTTAATAAATTGTTCAGGCAAATCGTTGCCAGTCGTACCGACATTATTAGCATTTAAAATGTTGGCAATCAGTCAGAGATGATGTTTTGGGTCTTAATGGAAATTATTTCATCGGCTAATTTGTAATAGAGAAGATAGTTTTCCTTTTTCTCTCTGTATGTGCACACATCTGCATCCTTCTTATGCCACTCACTTGTTGGGTCACTGTTAGGAGTAAATAAATCCTAATTAGCTAACCAAACAGAAAATTAGAGGAAATGGGGAATTGAGGGGAGAAGAATGGAGGAGGAGAATAGAAGAAGAGATTAGAGAGGAAAATAGAATTCTGATAATACTCATTGATAATGAAGCAAAAATAAAAGGTAGGCCTGACAGCCAAGAAAGCGTGGGACTTGGGGTTTAGAGAATTCTGCTAGCTATTCTCTGCTTGTATAACAGAATCCTTCCTCAAGCTGTCTCTAACTTTAATTATTTAATCACAGCCTTACCCCTTCTCTTACCCTTTCGCTTTTTTGAATGTAATATTGCTCCAGCAGGCAAAAGATTGCGCTTAAAAAGCTATAACAAGAGCAAAGACATGCCTTATACTTTTTATTTTTTTCTCAGATGAATGTTTTTGTATCAGTTGGAAATTGAATCTATGCTTCTGGGCCAACAGGATATTGCTGCTGCTTCTTGTTCCAGCTTATACGTTAATGAAACCTCTATGCTGCTGCTGCTGCTGCTGTTATTATTATTTTTGACTTGAGTGCTGATTAATATGCTTTTCGGGCAGTATGACCAATTATTACAATACGTTTTCTACCTTCTATCACATGAAATGATATGGTAGTTTCTGCCAACACAGTCAGCTCACTGTGTCGTATATAATATGAACAATTAATTTTCTCCTAAAGGCAAGTGCTTGCAGTTTTTATTTTCTTTCTTTTTGCACCATGCCTTTCCTTTTGCAAAGGACCATACGAAAGATTCTGTGAAATTTGTAGAAATTAGTGTGTCTAAATTTATAATGGAATGCAGATGTTCTACTTGTTTTGCATCACAACTAAGCTCGGGTTATTCTTGTCAGAATGAGCATGATAAAATCCGGGAACTGTCGCAACAGCTGGCTATAGAGAAAAAGAGAGCAGCAACTTATAAAAGACATTTGGAATTGATATTTGAGCAAATTGAAGAGCATAACGAAAGCCTGTCGAAGAAGATCCAACACATAGTAGAGAGCGTGAGAGAGATGGAAAACAAAGAGCAGCAGAGTCATGTATAGTTTTATTGATTTTGCCCTTTTTTTATTTTATTTTTTTTAATTTTGAGGAAGTACAAATCAGGAATGGGTATACAGAATGCTGTTGGATAGCAACGGATTCTCATCTTTTGGATGCAACATTCTGACTTGCTCTAGTTTGTTAGGTTTCAGGTAGTTATAGATTGTGAAGATGTTTGGGTTAGCATCATTCATTTGGGTATTTGATATAATTATGCTCCTAATTTGGAGCAAATGGTGAGTAGGAGAGATAGAGAATCGATGTATAGTCTCCAATCCCATGTCTGTAAGGTTGGGACAATGTGAAAATTGTCATTATGTCACTTCAATGCCTTGTTTTGTATAGCTTGTATATTTTTTTTCTTCACAATCCATTTGCTGGCTTGGACAGGGATAGAACATTTAGGCCACGTTTGTTTTCCTGTATAACAAGTGAGACTGTATAAAATAATACCTTTTTATACAATAGAAGATGTTTGGCTTATTTTTTTAAAAAATAATCCCTGAATTATTTAATACATAACTGAATTTTTATCCCTTATATACTGTATTATTTTATACACATCTCCTATATGGGTTTATTTAATACCTAAAACACTGTACTAATCTAAATCATCTTCCTTAACCATCAACGGCGCCGCTCACCATCGGAATCACCAGACCTCCGCTCGTGGCTTTCTTCGCCAACCAGCTTTGTTTTACGGTGAGTTTATTCCTTTTTGTTGGTTCTATCTCTGTTCTATGTTTATTTCTTTGTTCTATCTCTGTTATATATCTGGTTTATTCCTTTATTTTTCGTTATCTCTGTTCTATCTCTGTCATATTTCTACCATGATGTCCATGGCTTATCCGAGGTTTTGACATAATAGAAGTTGTAATTGTTATTGTAATATCCTCTGTTGTTCTTAGTTCCTCTCTCAGGATACCCACTTGCCATTCTCTCTTCAATTTCAAAATTGAATTGAAAGAAACAAAATTTGATAGATCCTCTCTCCTTGTTCTTAGTTCCTCCTCCGTGTTCTTCCTTTGCATTGGTTGTTTTATCATGAGGATGAGAGATCTTAGAAGAACCGTTGTTGTTTAGGAAATTATTATCGTGTTGATGGCGGGTATTGTCTTAATTCCCCTGCATCTTATTTACTCTCTCACTCTAGTTTTGTTTCCTACTAATTTAATTACTTTAGTTATTTTTCTCTGTTTAACTCTACTTAAGATTTGAGCTATTGTCTTTTATTTTATTATACTCGATTTCTTTGATCTCTCATATTATTGTTCTCTTCCTTAACAAATCTTATTATGAAATTCCATTTTCCTTTAGTTTAGTTCTCAAATTTACGTTCTTTATTGAATTTCTACTTTCGTCCATATATATATGCACTTGCTGTTGATCTTGTTGAGATCATTACGTTCTTTACTGAATTTACGTTCTCAAATTTACGTTCTTTACTGAATCTCTCATATTATTGTTCTCTTCCTTAACAAATCTTATTATGAAATTCCATTCTATTCTTTGGCGGCTGAGATCTTGTTGAGCCAGCTAAAGCATTCCTTTGAGTTGGCCATGGATGATTATGCTCAGAAGTATAAGTGATCACCAGCATGTTTGGATCTGTTCGGCTTCTCTCTACTTGTTTTCTTGCTGAACAACCCTTTGAGCTACTGCATCTATAGTATCCCCTACAATCATGTAAAAATAAAGCAAGAATTTTTTTTTTACTAATGTGTAATAATAGGTGTGATGGGGCAAAGGACAATGGGGAATTCAGCTTTTGTTCTTTGTCTTAGAAACTTTATATAGTAATCAAATGTAGAATGACAATACAAATTTATCATGTTTTACCTTGGATAAGGAGAACCCTTGATGGGAAAGAATATCTGAATTTGTCTTATTTGAGAACATAGAATCAGTAGTAGTTGTAAGAATGAATCAATTCCATATATGGGAAAGAATATCTGAATTTGTCTTATTTTGTTTATGAAAGCTGAAAGGGAATAGGATATCCTAATGACAACTACCTATCAAACCACAGATTTATACTTATATAGCCTTCCGGTTGTGCTAAGGAAAGAAAAAGAGATAGAAGTACCTATACATGAAAGTAAGTATGTAAATTATGTATTATGAAACAACAGTTTGGATACCCTTTTACTTCTACGAACATTGCTCCGGCTAACTGGCAGTTTGGTCAGACGTTCACCGGAAAGAATTTCCGAGTCTAATTTTAATTTTCTCAAAAATATCTTACTAATATATAAGATAGTATAATATATGAATTGAGGAGGTGGTGTAGTTTGCCTTACGCCTTTAAATTTCCTTAATTTTGTCGGGAAAATTGGAAGCTGGGCATGGTGGGCAGGAAAGAAATAGGTAAAATTGGGGATTTTTATTTAGTTTTTAATGGTAGTAATGTTGGGAGGCTGGTTCTTTTGAGTTTAAAGAAGAAAGAACCAGGCGAGTGGTTTAATTGTTGGGCTGAAGCGGCTGCTGTATGGGCCGAAACAACACTTGTCTGAGTTTTAATTTCAGACTTTGTTTTTATTTATGAATTTTTCCAGAAGAAATTGATTTGGTGAAGAATGTGTTTTCATAGAGATTGAAGATTGGGTAAGAAAATAAGTAAATGCAAAAACAGAACAGGCACCCCACATGTCGGTGGATGATCAGAACATACATGTGCATCTTTCATCATTCCAAGTGGATTAGTTTGTTTGTTGTCAAATTTAATTGCCCTTTTTATTGGTATTTGTTCATATTTGTTCATATACCTTATTTATTACGTCTAATACTTCTCATATTTTAATTATTTGAGTAGATATGGATCAAAGAAATGTTATGTTTTACATAATCGTGAGGATATGGCATTTGCACATGATGTGGTTGCTATTGATGATGATGATTCATATGGAAAATATGAAGAAAAGGAGAATTAGGAGGAGCAAAATGCTTAGAGATAAAAGCATTGATAGGGATCAAGTTCGTTTTATTTATGTGAATAGCATAATTGGGAACAATGACTTACATTGTATTAATCAATTAAGAATGGATAGAAGAACATTTCGAATATTATGTGACCTTCTTCGAACTCATGGAAAGATTAAAGATGATGGACCGGTATGATTAGAGGAGAAAGTATGTATGTTTTTACATATTCTTGCCCACCACGTGAAAAATCGTACAATTATCTCTAGATTTTTGAGGTCAGGTGAAACTATTAGTAGGCATTTTAATTGTATTTTAAATGGAGTTTTACGACTACAAAGCATTTTGCGTCATATTCCAAAACCTGTCCAAGACAATTGTACTGATAATAGATGGAAATGGTTCAAGGTTAGTTAATAAAAATTAAGTACATACACTAATTTTTAATTCATGATTTTTTTTCATCGCTAATAATTGGCATTTGTTTGTTGATTGTTCCATATCATAAAAAAAATAGAATTGTTTAGGAGTATTGGATGGAACTTATATTAAGGTTCGCGTGGGCGAAAGTGACAAACCTAGATATCGTACTAGAAAAGGAGAGATTGCAACTAATGTACTCGGTGTTTGTTCACGTGATATGAAGTTTATATTTGTTTTACCTGGCTGGGAAGGATCTGCATCTGATTCTAGAGTGCTTCGAGATGCATTAAGTAGACAGAATGGATTTAAGGTTCCTACAGGTAAATAAAAATTCATATTTAAATTATATTAAATATATATTAAGAAAAAATTTATATATTTATATTTTTTTTTATTTAGGAAATTATTATCTTGTTGATGGCGGGTACACAAATGGAGAGGGATTTCTTACACCGTATAGGGGTACCCGTTATCATTTATCAGAGTGGAGAGAAGGAAGTCAACCTGCTAATTATGAAGAATATTTTAATATGAAACATGCCTCGGCCAGAAATGTAATAGAAAGATGTTTTGGCTTGCTTAAAATGCGGTGGGCTATATTAAGAAGTCCATCTTTTTATCCTATTAAGATACAATGTCGAATCATTACTGCCTGTTGTTTACTACATAACCTTATTAGAGGTGAAATGAATGTTGATCCGTTAGAGCATACAATAGAAGATTTAGATAATGATGAAGAAAATCATGAGATTGATTTTTTAAGTACAGCTGAATCATCTGATCAATGGACTGCTTGGAGGACTAATTTAGCTATAAGGATGTACGATGAGTGGAGAGCACGTAGACAACATTAGTTGTGCTTATAAATTTATTACATTGATTCATGTACTATTATTTTGTAATTTCATTAAGTAAAATATATATTTTAATTTAATGGATTATGTTTCTATTTAATTGAATGTTTGTTATGTGTTTATATTAGAATATTTTACTCTTAGTTGTCTTTGTGCATGCATTATATATGAATAATATTTTATATATTTAAAATTGTCATTTAGGAATGGATATTGGACAAAGTTCTCAATTTAAAGGAACCAGACGAACGTGGAGTAAGAATGAAGAAGAGTCACTGTTAAAAATTCTTGAAGAAATAGTTGCTAATGGTGGTAAATGTGAAAATGGTACATTCAGATCTGAAACTATGAAAGTCGTTGAAAAAAAGATGCAAGAGTTGCATTCAGGTTATGGATTAAAAGTTAATCCCCATATAGATTCAAAGATGAGAAAATGAAAAAAAAATTATGCAATAGTCTATGACATGATGAACAAGAGTGGTTTTGCTTGGAATGACGTAACCAAATGTATTGAGGTTGATAGCGATGAGGCATGGCAAGCTTATATCCAGGTTTAAACTTTATCATTCATATATTTAGTTTTTTCATATAATTTAAATCTAATTTATTATACTTTTTGTATTTTTGTAGCACAATACTGATGCGGTGGGATGGAGAGGAAAACATTTTCCTATATTTGATCGCCTTGCTAATATATTTGGGAAAGATAGAGCAACTGGTAAAGGAGTAGAAACACCAGCTGATATGGCAAATGCAGTTGACCTTGAAGATGAAAATTTAGGTAATATTAATGATGATATTATGCAAGGGATTGATATTGATGAGACTTCACCACTATCAGTTCCAAATATATCTACCAATGCATCTCAAAATAGAAAGAGAAAGAAAAACAAGGCAGGTGATGAATCTGATGCCAATAGTATGGATTTATTTAGAGAAATGTTTAAAGAAAATGTTGGTCAAATTGCTACTATTACTGAAAAATTTATTAGAGCAAACGATGATCGTTCCGACATTTTCAATGAGCTGGAGGCAATGGGTCTTTCTCTTGAAGATCATCTCGACGTTTTACAAGCAATAGTAGATAAACCTCAGCATGTGACATTATTCAGATCAATGAAATCTGAAATTAGGGAGATATTTGTTCAAAGATTACTTAGACAAATAAAGGGTGATTAAGAGAATATTTAATGCATTAGTTATGTTTTTAATTAGGTTCATTTTTCACAAAGATATATGAACTTTTTGTATTTATTGATTATTTGGATTATGTTTGAAATAATAATGATGAAAGTTATTTATTTCGATTTGTTATTGGACTATGTATAAAATTATTAATAGTAGCACATTTATTAATATATTTCAGCTATATAATTAAATATTATTATTTTTTTAATGTTAAATTATCTACTAATATATATTTGTATTTCAAAAAATTTGTGCCTTTTATATAATTAAAAATTTGATTAATATACTAAAAATTATAATTTATAATTAATACTTTTGCCTAAATTGTTAAATTACATAATTTTTTATTTTTTAAAAATAATACAGTACGATATTATATACCAAAAATAATATAAAATAGTACAGATTAATACAAATTTGTACCAAACACTGTATAATCTAATACAAGTTAATACTGTACAGGTTAATACTATACAGGCTAATACTATACAGACTAATACTATACAGTGAACCAAACGTGGCCTTAGGGTTTACATATCTCATTTTTTTAAATATAATTTTTACTTTTATTGTAATTTTTTATATACGTTTTATATATAGGAATCGGGATGTCAATACTATTTTGTAGATCGTACTCCCTTAAAATCTCTCGTACGTAATAATTTGAACACATATTTGACTCTAAGATTATTATTTTAATTGATATGACATTTACAAAACTTTTATCTTATTTGTTATTAGAAAAAAATGTATTCTGAAATTTTTGAATTTTAATGTTTTTCTATTATAAGTATAAAAAAAATTGAAAAAGTATAATTTCATTTCAGATATTAAAAAGGAGACGGATTGATTTTTTCTGTATTCTTTTTATATTTTGACATATTTTACAGTTATTTTAATTTAATTTTGTGCGAAATTAAAGGAGTTAGTGTTTAGATTCTGCCATTTCCGTTTAAATAAGATTGATGTAGAAAACCGCTAAAATTTAAAATGCTTTTTTCCTCTTTTTAATTGCTCAAAGTATAGCGGTTAGACCATGTATATGTGAAGATGCGAAAGAATCAAAGCAAATGGAGGAGGAATATATTCGGAAAATTAATGGTGATGACAGCATTGGTCTAGAAAACCAGAAAAATAGCCCCTTGAATTGAAGTGGGTCAAGAAATGGAAAGAGCTCATAATAATATTCTCCAAGTCTACTTTCAAAAATATTACGCATCTAGAAATTAACAGGCCAACTAATTTAATTTTTCTGTTTGTTAGCATAATAAAATTTATTATCTTATTAATATTATGACAAAAGCTACAAACTATCTATCTTAATCAGACAGGGATAAAGTTCTATCTTCGGTTCTCTCTCTTTGTTTTTTTTCTTTTATACAGCTGTTGCTAGTAGCTTCAAGAAATATATAAAAATCCAAACCTTCGGGGAAAGAATAATTTTCTTTTTATTTTTTTAATCATCCAATTAATTTAAATTCATATCAAATAGGCTCATAAAGGGATAAAATATTCCCTTTCGAAAACTCGAGATCTTTGGTTAAGAGAGAATGAATTTTTTTTCAATGTAATACATACATATAAAGATAAAATAAAAATGAAAAATGAATCTTTAGGTCCATAAATATAAATTTAAAGTTTTTTTTTCCTTTATTTTTTATGGTATTCTATTGAGTTTTTAAAATTTTATTTAATGCACATCTAGTTAAATGTGACGAAAACAAGCAAAATAATAATATTGTTTATCCTCAAGTTAGGCTCTGAATTATTTTCCATTCATAATTAGTGTAATATGTTTATGTGTACAAAAATGAAAGTAAATGCATTCATTATGCAGATAAAAAGGTTTATGGGTCAAATAGATCCCTTAGAGCTTTTTCTTTTTTTCTTTTTGGTCGATGGTTCATCGAGTTTTTTTGAATAGTTAGTTAAATATTTCATCTTTTGATTGAAGCAATTTCATTCCTAAAAAATGTAAAAATAAATTAATTAAATTTTTAAAAAACTAAAATTAAGTCAATTAAATTTTTAAAAAATCAAAATTGAGCTAATTATGTCGATTTTACTTATATAAGTTATATTATTTTTTGAGTATTTTGTTGGTAAAAGTAAATAAGCTATTAAATGTGTTAATTTGATTTAATTTTGATTTTTTAAAGATAAAATTAATCCAATTAAAATACAAAGGACTTATTTCACTATCGAAATAAAATAAAATTAAGTCATCTATCATGCACATTTGGCCCCTATAAAAAATAGTTTGTGGCAATATAAAAGGAAGCATCAATTGAAGAGTAATGATATAAGATCAGGGAAATGGGTAAGGCAAGAAGAGTGGGTATAGGGTTGGATTACTCTCCAACAAGCAAAGCAGCTCTCAGTTGGGCAACACAAAATCTGATAGATGCTGCCGATACAATTATTCTCATCCATGTTCAGCCTCCTAATTCCGATCATACTAGGAAGCTACTTTTCCAAGATACTGGATCGCGTATGTACATGCATACATATATACATATAACTTCCTTTTCTTTTCCTTTTTCTTTAATAAAATTTCATATATGCTTATTTTTTCAGTCTTAATTCGGTATACGGATCCGTACGATCGGCTGACAAAGCATGTTGAATGCTTTGTTAGCCGATCAACTCCCTTATTTTTCAGTAATCATTGATGATGGATTCATTATAAATTTGGTGATTGTTTCAGCTTTGGTTCCTCTAGAAGAATTCAGGGAGATCAATTACTCTAAGCAATATGGACTTAGTTATGATCCTGAAGTTCTTGATATTCTTGATACTGTTTCCAAGACCAAAGGGGTACCTAATTAATTTCTCATTTTTATTTCTCTGTCTAAATATGTGAATCTTGATTTTTCATGTTAATGCATCTAAAGAATCATAATTTTATGTTACCGTTGCCAATTATATAATCACATTGAACAACCCTATAAGTAATTCAAACATGACAAATCTACTCTTTTCCATTTTATTGATAAATTAATAATAAAACTGAGTTGGGTAGATTAGAATCACTACAAGGAAAAAAAAAGGGTTTAGCAAGCAAAAGGACGGTCGCTATTAGTATATGATGTATGTATGTATGTGCGGCATATTGAGACAACAAATGCTTTTGTGGATGCTATTGGTACCGAATTTCTTACCTCTCCGCTAAGTTTGGTCACTAAAAATCAATATTCTTGTAGTGAATCATGGATGAGCTGCGAATTTTCCAACAAATTGTGTGTATAATATATGTATGTGTGGGATATTGAGCAGGCTAAGGTAGTGGCAAAGGTTTACTGGGGAGATCCAAGGGAGAAACTGTGTGATGCTGTGGATGATCTCAAGCTCGATTCACTTGTCGTTGGAAGTAGGGGTTTAGGCCCAATCAAAAGGTAACTAATGCTTCTTCTTCAGGTGTAATATTAATAATGCTTCTTGTTAGTTAATTATTTGGCCATATAAATTTAAAAGGACAGATAAAAGCAAAACAAACCCACAAGGCCAAAAACTACATTTTTGAGATTTATTAAATACTTAATTGGGAATTGCAGGGTGTTACTGGGGAGTGTTAGCAACTACGTGGTGACCAATGCTTCATGTCCAGTTACTGTGGTCAAGGGGGCACAATCATCCAAAGCATAATCATCTCCATAGCGGACTTTCTTTGCATTTTTTTTTCTTTTTTTCCTGGCAATATGGGATTATAAATATCTGCTTGTTGTAAGTCTCATGTATGTGTGCATTGCATACGAGGTGTTATAGATTAAAGGCTATTGGGTTTGTTGATTTTGAATTCTATGGTTTCTGTCCGCTTAAAATTTTTGTCCAATTAATTATCTAGTATCTACTTGTTTTTGGATAAGCTTTCTTTTGGCTTGGAAAGTAAAAACTTTCCCACTTGGATAAAATTATATACACGGCGAAAACACATTTTTTAAGTCTCTATATTTTTATTTGGAAACATTGAGCTCCTGAATTTTTATTTTTTTTACACATTTTGTGATCTACAAAGATACCTCGATGGGTATCAACAAGAGAGGCAAATGAGTACTCACACAATTTTAAGGGACCAAATAAATATTATAACTAAAATATTATTAAATAGAAAAAATTCGCCATAATTTCTTAAAATTTATAGCCCGGCCCGGCTTGATCGGTCACTATGGTCGAATGTTTTTGGAATAGTAGAAGTCATTTTCGAATGGGACATGAAAATGAAGAATAAGAAAGGGTTTTCAGGGACACCCAATTACATGCGCACTGAATTAATTCTCACATGATTGTTATAGAATTTCATAATATTGAAACAATATTTCCGTTTCATTTGATGGGATAATTTTTTCATCTGTTTACACAGATCAAAAAAATCATTAATTAATATTAATTATAATCTACTAAAAATATCATTTCATTAATTGTTTATATTAATATGATATCACTTTATTAATTATCTTTTTTTTTTCTTATACTAAGGTAAAAAAGAAAATACATAATTAATATTTTTTAAAATTTAAAAATTATCACATTAAAGTAGAATAAAAAATATTAAAAAATTCGTGATGAGTGAAACGAATGAATTATCTAAAAAGACTTGTGAAAAATGAAATATCTTTTAGGAATTAAATAGGATAAAATGATCACAAATTAAAAGTTAGAACAAATGATTAAAAAATTTAGTCTTTTTGCTCTTCAAAAATAGTAATTCTGTTGGCTTTGCGCGTTCAAGAAAGGCAAAACTGAAAGTAAACAAAGTTTGCGACGCGGCTCGCTCACTTTGGTCTTTTAGCTATCGCTCAGATATCCTGACTAGTTGCTTGGCTGCCTCTTCTTACCCAGCTTCCTTTCAACGTCAAAATCAGGATATTTTTTTATAAATTATCTCTGCCTTTTAAATTCATTAACTTAGATTTAGACGGTCCTCATTTTTACTACTTTTCGCACTGTCCGTATTATATTGCTCATTTATTTTACGATTAAAAATTAAAAACTATTAAATTTCAAAAAAAACATACTCCCTTCATTTTTTTTATCAGTTATTTTTATTACTTTCACTAAAATTAAGAAATAATAAATAAACTTAAAATTAGTATTAAATTATGTGATTAAGATTAAATTATAAAATTTGATTGTTTTTAACTTTATTAGGAAAGAAAAATAAATTAAAAAAACAAATTAAATTAAATTAAAAGTCTAAAAATGACAGATAAATAGAATTTAAATTTTATTCAAAAGTGATTGATAAAAAAAAAAAACGAAAAAAGTATATTTTTTTAATTTTGTTAAAAGTTTACTGTTCTTTTTATTTATAATACTTTATATTTTTATTATTAAATATTTAATAATATCATTTAAAATATAATTTGACGTCAAAAAAAATCGAAATTACCCCATTGCACACGATATTCCTCATATTCCAGACATAATCCAAGTCTATAAGTAGTCCTAGTGCAGCAACTTCTATTCTACGCTGCTTCTTGATTCCAGATCTCCTCTCTCTCTCTCTCTCTCTCTCACTCTTTTCCAATATTTCTCTCTCCGCCATGGTTCTCTCAAAGGCTGCATCGGAATCCGACGTCTCCGTCCACTCTACCTTCGCTTCACGATATGTTCGAACTTCGCTTCCTCGGTAATTAGCAATCATCCTTTTTTTTTTCTTTTTCTTTTTTTGTGAATAGAAACGGCCATTCTTATCTTCTCCTCGGCGGCGATCACGGCGTTCTTTTTCGATTTCTCAGGTTCAAGATGTCGGAGAACTCGATCCCGAAGGAAGCGGCGTACCAGATCATCAATGATGAGCTTATGCTCGATGGAAATCCTAGGCTTAATCTGGCTTCATTTGTGACCACTTGGATGGAACCTGAGTGCGATAAGCTTATTATGGCCGCCATCAACAAGAACTACGTTGATATGGATGAGTATCCTGTGACTACTGAGTTGCAGGTTAGTCCTTCCCACACTTGCTAATTCCCTTTACTCTCTGGTAATGCCTAATTAATTCTTTGGTCATGGCTTATGGATTTCAACTTTGGACTGAATCCATCAAAGTTTTGCATTTAATTAATACATAATCTGAATTAACAACATATTTTAATATTATACTAGCAAATGAGTCACCAATGCATTTGTGCACGGCATGATGCACTAAATCTTATCTCTGAGATGACTTTTAAGCGAGGTAATTAAGTAGAAAAAAGAGATGATACATACAGAATACCAATGCATTGCGTTATTATGAAAGTTTCAATGTCACTTGAGCTAACTTTAGTGGTGAGAACGGTTTGGTTCCAGATTAGATCAAATCAATCCGAAACAACATCGATTTTGATAAAAATTCGAAATCCGAAACAAAGTAAAATTCATTTGTATCCCCAATAAAAATTAACTCGATTGACAATTTTAATAATTCTGTTAATAAAAATAGCGCAATTTTAAAAATTTTGGTTATTTTGAATTTTCAATTGTTAATTCGATTTAATTTTCTTAATCTTATTCTGAGAATTTCTATTCGACTTGAGCAACAAAAAATTGCCGTTGCAGTTCAAATGCTTATATTTAATTAACGCTCCTTGTCAACTTCATCATTAAATTAAGGTGATTAATTGAAATCCATATTTTCAAAATAGGTATATATTTGTTTAAAAATTACTCTTTCATTTTTTTATGTCATTTTTATTAATAAAAAATAAGAAATACATTTAAATTTAATATTAAATTACGTGATTAAAATTAAATTATCAAATAGAATTAGTTTTAATTTTATTAAAAAAATAAATTAAATTACATTGAAAGTTTAAAAGTGATAGATAAATATATTTGAATTTTAAGTGATATATAAAAAAGAACGGAAAGAATACTGTTATAAGCGGTAATTATTTTTTTATTAAAAAGATACAATTGATGAAATTGATTAAAATAACAAAATGCATGGAGTTGCAATATATTAGGCCACTGTTATCATTTATCTGCCATGACCATATAATTAAGTTGATGCTAAGCTTTAGGGAAAAGGAAATCGGATAATAAGTAATGAACAAATCAGCCTTTATCTAAAAACAAAAAGTTATGCTCGGACCCAATTTAGATGCATAGATGTCGGTATTGATTTGGCAATCCTTCCTTTCTGGTTTAAAATAATTATGGAATACAACTTCCACTTACAATATTAAAAGAAGTCTAAATTTTGGATGGAATTTAGAAAAGTTTATTCCATATTTCTTATTTACGTGAGCAACTCAATGCTTTTCTTTGGTTTGATACTTTGCTTTCATACTTCTTTGAACATTCGCGAATTTTATCATTGAAAACCCATATAATAAGATAATATATTTTAGTTGATGACTGGTTTCCAATTCAAACATTTGGAAGGCAGAGGTATGTGGCCTGGCGCAGGGTCAATTATAAAGTTCTCGGAATTAAAAATATTAAAAGTTTTACCCATAAAATATTTACTCTTTCAAAATACTTTATAGCCCTTCAAGGGTCTAAAAATTAGTGTTCTTGCTACATAGCTTGACTAAATTTCGCATTATCATGTATTTTCTAACTTATATATATATATATATATATATATATATATATGTCATATATAAATGTTCTAAGTAAGAGAGGGAAAAAGATTAAAAATGTCCTAACATTTTTAGATAATTGATCAAAATAATTTTTAATTTACAAAGTAACAAATAAGAAAAATAATTCTGACTTGGTTAGAACTCAATTAAAATAGAAGAATAAATTTTATTCTGATAAAACCTTAAGCAAATCTTATTTTTAGGAGTATAAATTCAAAATAGGTAATTTTTAATAGATGATAACTCTCTTATATATGAATTTGACTAAATATGCCTTCATTAATTAATAACTCATAATAGTTATTACATGTATCATCTATTCTTATAATTAACTAGTTAAAACTTGTAAATTAATCAATAATAAAGTACAAAATTCGATTTCGTATTCTATTAATAATATAACTCAAATCAATAGGTCAAATTCATATCGTGAAGATTTTAATTTTATATATTGGTAACAAGTTATGTGGATCCAATTGGACAGTTTTTACTCATATTTTAATAAGACAAATAATTAGATATTTATGAATCACCTCTTTAATATACAAAATGAAGCAATTAACCCATGTTTATTATTTTTTTATAATTTAAGATATTTATTATTTTAATAATGAAAAAATTTGATTTAAAATATAATATTACGAATTGTGAAAGTTTTTAAAAAATATATATTATTATTAATAGGAAATTATTTTCTCAAAAAATTAATAGGAAATTATAAAATAAAAATTCATTTCAATTGCAATACGTTGATTTTAAATATATATATATATATATATATATATATATATATATATATATATATATATATATATATATGATATTCAAATTTATTTCCTAATTTAAAAATTTAACAATTAATTGTACTTCGAAAAAATGCGAATTTGATTTGAAATCTGACTAGATCCGATTTTAAAGAGAGCCAGCTCAGTTGATAGGTCTAATGCATGCCAATGGTTGAGAAGTGTTATTTTAGCGCGAGTGCATAGTATGGGTGCTGCACACTGTTAGATTATAAATCTAATGCATTCCAATGGGTGAAGAGGGTTATTTTAGTGTGTGCACATAAGCGCGTAAACACTGTTTAGTCGATATCTTATTCACATGCAATATGCACGCATGTCCACAGAGAACCACACCCCATGGGCTAGGCTAATGTTTGAAAGATAATAAAGCAATAAGAAAAAGCATGGGGAAGGGGGATGTCCATTAGCTGAGAGCATTTTTTTTATTATTTTTTTCTTGATGCGATTTAATGGTCCACGGGCACCGTAAACACCAGCGCATCTCAACCAGGGGCATAGTGAGGTCAAAAATATATTAGCGGGTTAATTTTTTAACGGTATTATTTATAATTAGGGTCTTTTAAAAATTTTAGTGGGACCAAAAATATATTAACGGATAAATTTTTTAATAAAATTAATTATTAATAGGATTATTTAAAAATTTTATCGGGTTCAATTTAAAAAAAAAAATTATCAAGGTTATTTAAAATTTTTTTTGTAAATTGAGTAGGGTCAATTACTCATCACCAGGTGACTTCGCCCTTAATCGCAACAAAACTAAGTTACTATTCATAAACTTTTTTTTTCTTTTTGTTTTTTTGAAGGTGCTATTCATAAACTTGTAAAACAAGCCCCGTTATTTTGGTTGCTGTAGGGCAAAACATAAAATAGCCTAGAAAAAAGAGTGAAAAAGTCACTATGTTTCTAAGATGTGATTGTGAAAGACTGAAAACATTGTGTCTATCATGAAAAAGAAAAAGATGGGGTCTACAAACCAGAGTTCACGCCTCAATAAATTTAGGAAAAAGAATAAAACAATTGTAATTCACCACGCTGATTTTGGCACGACTGGTGGTCTTGTACAAATATGGATAGGCCATCTCGCATCAAATAATTAGGTTTTTCTTTTTCGCTGTCGAAGAGCTCACCGCTAAAGGTGGAGCAAATATATACAGATAAGATAATAAAGACATTACTAGAATGGCAGTATAGCTTGTCGGTTTTAATTATGGATTGATATGAATTTATTAATCAGTTAATAATCTATTTTTTAAATTCAATTTATTAATATAAATTTTTAAATTTAAAATTTAATTTAATCCATTAACAATCGATTAACCATTAACTATTAAAAAATTAAATATATACAATTACCTTATGTTTCGTAAAATAAATGCATCTATACAAAAAAATATGAATTTTTAAAAGTTTTAGAAGTAAAAATACAAATAAACCTATAAATTATTAAAATTTAACGTCAATACAATAAAAAAAAATTGAATAAAGACTAATTATATTTATATAAAGTAAAATTAGTATAATGAAAATGTGAAAATTGTTCTTAATTTGTGAATTATAAATATATAAAAATTATATATAAAAACCGATCAAGCGTAAATGAGATATTAAAATCCAAGTTAAAATATATTAACTATAGTTTTTAAATATTAAAGACTACATCCATATTCAATCAGACGGATTCACTGCATATATTAATTTGAACCAATTTTAATCATCCATTTAACTTTTTTCTTTCCTAGCCCTGTTTTCGGTCCCTCTAGATGTGCAATAATTTATTTATTTATTTATTTTGTACTATAAATAGAATAATACATTTTTTTTCCCATAATGCCATACTGCGACCTATTCAAAAGACATGCTTATCAACAAGCCTATGCTTTTTGGACACCCAACCTCGGGGCTGTTGCGGGGCCCTCTTAGGTTAATTATTTAAAATGGAATTCCTAGGAGCGAAGCCACATGGTGAAAGAAGAGGCCCCTAATTTTAATTTTTTTTATTATATATATATATATATATATTAAATAGATAATTTTACATGATTTATATTTTTTCTTTCACTTAATTATTTTATGTTTTTTTTAAGAATTATTTATATTTTTATTCCTCTTATTTATAAATTCTAATTTTATTACTGTTATCAAATTGTTTTCAAAATTTTTTAACTAAATTTTGCTCGTCTTTGCAATTTCTGATTTCGCAACAGTTTTCTTTAATTTTGTGGGTAGGTAAGTGAATAATATTATAAAATTAAATAATTATTTTATATCAAACCAACGAAAGATAAATATCCACAGACAAGACTTAATTGATTGTGGTTCTGTAATCTCTTGTAAGTGGATCTCATAATTTCTATATGAATCTTGAGATTGAATGTTCGGTGCTATAATAATAATAATAATAATAATAATAATATTGAGATTTAGTGTTTCAATGATCATGATGATGATGAAAAAAATTACTTTATTTTAGCATACGAAAAGCATTTAATTTTGGGATAAGGTACTAAAATATCCATAATGTGTTTCGATAGGAGCTGAAATATTGCTTAACTTTTTTTCGGAGCATAAACATGTTTGATGTTCTAAAATCGATACTAAAATGTTCTTTCATCAAGCTACCGTTAACTCCGGATTAATGGCACTGATGTGGCATTGACACCTATAAAATATGTCACATCAGCTTTATGTATATTTTTAATTTAAATATATTCAATGGCATTTTAATACTGTAAAAAAAATTTTAGGGATATTTTAGTACTTTGAATAAGATATTAACGGTATTATAGTACCCTAATGAAAAACATTAAGAACATTTTAATACTTTAGAAAAAATATTAAAAATCAATATTTATTACATTATATATTAATTAATATTTATTACATTAATTAATAAATATTTTTTATATAAACATATAAATAAAAAAATTATAAATAAATTATATAGTTTAAGAATATTTATTAATTAATTTTTTAATGAATATAATATTTAAATTTGACTATAAAAATAGTTCTAAATATTTTGGCATTTAAAGCAATTAGAGCAACCTATAAGAATTTATATATGCTATTAATTAAATTATTTTTATAAAAAAAATCGTCCAATTATAAAATCTGAATAAATTGATGTTTAAATATATAATATGACTATTGCTTATTTAGATAAAAATTTGAACAATCTATTAAACATATTATAGTATTTATTTAACATATTCATAATTCATTATTTGCTGGTTTATACATTTAAATAAAATATATAAATCAACAAATAATTAATTATGAAAATGTTAAATAAATACTGTTGAATAGATTATTCAAATTTTTGTCTTAATTAGCAATAGTCATATTATATATTTAAATATCAATTTATTCAGATTTTATAATTTGATATTTTTTTATAAAAATAATTTAATTAATATCATATGTAAATTCTTTTAGGTTGCTCTAATTGATTTAAATGTCAAAATATTTACGTGTATTTTTATAGTCAAATTTTAATATTATATTCATTAAAAAAATTAATTAATAAATATTCTTAAACTCTATAATTTATTTATAATTTTTTTCTTATTCGTGAGTTTATATAAAAATATTTATTAATTAATGTAACAAATATTAATTAATATATAATATAATAAATATTGATTTTTGATATTTTCTTTAAAGTATAAAAATATTCTTAATATTTTAAATTAGGGTACTATAATACCCTTAATGTCTTACTTAAAGTATTAAAATACTCTTAAAGCTTTTTATACAGTGCTAAAATATCTTTGGATATATTTGAATTAAAAATATACGTGGTGTTAACGTGATATATTTTGTCATGTGATAATACAACGTTAGCGTCGTTAATCCGGAGTTAACGGTAGTTGACGGAAGGGTATTTTAGTACCGATTTTAGAATATGAGGAGCGATTATACTCTGAAAAAAGTTAAGGGACATTTTAGCTCATACCGAAACACATTAGAAATATTTTGGTGCCTTATCCCTTTAGTTTTTATATGGATTGATTTTCTATCAATTAACCTTCTTCCGATTGAGGATTTTATTAGTATGAAAGCAATATATGATGGAGGTGGACGATAAACACTGATTACAATCAATAAGAACTACTTACATATATCTCAACAAGTATTGTACTATTGGAGTGAAGAGAAGTGGTTGGGAAGTGGTGGGAAGTTATGATTGCATTGTTGGGTACGATGTTGGCCGCAAATCATGACGCTCCCTTGGTAGGATTTGGAATTCTGCGATGCTATATTATTGTCCTGTTTTTGGTAAAACAAAAAACTGGACATTGGGTTCCTGGGTACCATATAAAAGAATCTACAAATTTTGCCGACACTATTCAAGCCTAGGGAGTTGGGATGGGGCCCTTGACCTTGATAATGACATCCATTAATTTCTCATTGTGCTCCACTGGACCGAAATAAATGGTCAGTATGGCTGCACATGGACATTATAGTTTTTCATATTTGAATTATCTACTTGTCTCTTTCTTTGACTAAAAAAAGTCGGGATCAGAATTAAAAAAAAAAAATTGCGTATTTTCCTTGCTAATTGAGCCGTTCACTGCCTGGCTTTTCCTTGCTGTATAATTGTCGTTGAATAAATACTGGCTCGTCCACCATTAGTTTTTTTTTTTCTCTCCCACGTTTACTAAATATTTATTTTATTTTTTTTATCATTTATTTTTGTTATTTTTATTAAAATTTATAAATAATAAATAAATTTAAATTTAATATTAAATTACGTAATTAAAATTAAATTATCAAATATAATTGATTTTAAATTTATTAAAAAAATAAATTAAAAAATAAATTAAATTATATAAAAAATTTAAAAATAACAGATAAATAAAATTTAAATTTTACTAAAAAGTAACAGATAAAAATAAATAAATGTAGTAGTAATTAAATTAAAAAAATACTATAATGAATTATAATACCCATTTCTATGTTTTTCGCTACTATAATTAAAATTTCATTAATTTTCTAATATTTTCATTATTAACAAGTGTAAAAATAAAATAAGTGTAATTATTTTTTAATTTTATAAAAAGTGACTATTTAAATAAGAAAAAATTTTCATTCATCCTAAAAGTAATTAATAATGGCCATCTCCCATAATAAGATTAATTTTTTTTTAACTCTTGCACACATACTAAGATAATAATCAAATTATCTTTACAATGATAACTGTAATGTTTTATTTTATTTTATATTATTTTTTATAGTATCATCATTAATTTTTTATGAACTTTTTAAAATATCATTTCATTAATTTTTAAAAGTAAAATTAAAAAATATAATTAATTAATTTTTTAATTTTACAAATTTAGGTAATATCAAATTTTTCTTTTTCAAAAGTAACTCTTTCCACGAGATGGAGACAGTGGACGAATGAACTGATATTGGGAGAGGAAGCGGCTGGAAATTTGCGAATTTCCTAACTTGCCTTCAACCTGATAGAATTGATTAGTTGATCTACAGTGAATCTGGTTTGGGAAAAATTATTTTCATTTGTTGTTGTTGCTCGAGGCTGAAAAAATGCATTTCTGCACTTAATTAAGACAAAGAATTATGCTAGTTGCTGCGTCTCCTCCAACATTTAAGCCTTGTTTCAATGGTGCGAGTCATGCTATGGTACGATGTTGTACAGTATTGTAATTATTATTATTAAAATGATATGATTTAATAAATTTTTGAAAAAAAATTATAAATATAAACTATAAAATATGTTTAATTAAAAAATATAAATTAGGATTATATTAAAGTATAATAAGAGTTTTTGAAATAAATTTAAGGGAGCAAGAGAAGCAAAGATATAGACCATAACAAACTATCACTTTGGTGGTTTAAAAATTGGCTTAATACAAAATATTTAACTTAACTTTATAATTTATTTGAAATTTTAAACTATATTTTATTAATTCTGCAAATTAATAATGAACACAAATTTACACGGACTCTAGAGTTTTAACCGTATGACACATTTGAACTATTGTGATGGAAACATATATGACACTCCCATACTCAACAAAATTATAAAATTGTATTTATTATTTGTAAAATTGATAAGTATAGGTTTTTAATATTTCATTATTAAAGTTTAAGTGTTTAAATAAATTATGAAATCAAACTCAAGATATGTATATATATTAAATCCTAAAAATTTAGCCAAAACTAAATTATAAAATAATTATACCATAACGAAATCTTCCTAAACAACAATTTAATCATCATAATATAATATCATACTATCCCAGACAATGATCCAAACAAACAAAGGGTTGAAGAAAAAAATAAAAGAAAAGCATAAACAATGGACACTGGTAAATTAGTACTAAAGCTTTAAACCAGGCTTAAGTCATCTTTTGGTCAATGTATAGGGATTATGATAATATATTGGGAGCTCAAGCTTTATATTTAACAAAAACGAAAGGTAAAGAAGAAATAGCATGCAATGGTGAACTGATATTTGAGGCTGTTTCTGCATGCAGAACCGATGTGTTAACATGATAGCACATCTCTTTAACGCACCACTTGGAGATTCGGAGACTGCAGTTGGAGTGGGAACTGTGGGATCTTCAGAGGCAATAATGTTGGCCGGATTAGCATTCAAGAGGAAGTGGCAGAATAAAAGAAAAGCTGAGGGAAAGCCCTATGAGAAGCCTAACATTGTCACTGGAGCCAATGTTCAGGTATAAATGATTACTGTCAGCGATGTGTGATTTTTTTTTGGAACATATAAAACAAACCTATTGCGACAGTCTTGATGGAGAATCTTATGCATTCTACAGGTTTGTTGGGAGAAATTTGCAAGGTACTTTGAAGTGGAATTGAAGGAAGTGAAGCTTAGAGATGGGTATTATGTGATGGATCCAGAGAAAGCTGTGGAGATGGTTGATGAGAACACAATTTGTGTTGCTGCCATTCTTGGCTCCACTCTTAATGGTGAATTCGAAGATGTAAAGCTCTTGAATGATCTCTTGACAGAGAAGAACAAGCAAACCGGGTATTCCATTCTGCTGTGTTTTTATTTTTAATTCTATGTTTTTTGGTGCAAGAAAGATCGACCTCATATTTTCTTTTCTAGATGGGATACTCCTATCCATGTTGACGCAGCTAGTGGTGGCTTTATTGCACCTTTTCTTTACCCAGAGCTTGAGTGGGATTTCCGGCTGCCATTGGTGAAGAGTATCAATGTTAGTGGCCACAAGTATGGACTGGTCTATGCTGGAATCGGTTGGGTCATTTGGAGGAGCAAAGATGATTTGCCAGAGGAACTCATCTTCCATATCAATTACCTTGGGGCTGATCAGCCTACATTTACCCTCAATTTCTCCAAAGGTATGCCTAATTTCAGACTTCCTTTTTAAGGGCTCTTTATATTTTTCGTTGACCGGTCACCTTTCTAAGCTTTGCCCCCTCTTTCGCAGGTTCTAGTCAAGTTATTGCTCAATACTATCAACTCATTCGCTTGGGTTATGAGGTCAGTCTAGCTTATATACATGAAATACCTAACTCTAATTCCATGCTTTGTGCTGATTGGCAAGTGCATTATCTTGGCCTCTATAAAGTAATTATTCTCCTTTCTGCTTCCGATTGAAGACATGATGACTGAGGAGATGGAATTTGTTATGCATAAAATCTTATTAAGATATCATATCATTTTAATACCAAAAAATAAAATAATGCTTATATTGTTGATACACTTTCATCTTGTTTATATTGTAATGAGCATTTCACCATTCAATGTTCGAGGAATGAATTTACAATCTTACTGGACATTTTCGTATAACAGGGAATGTTTTGTTTAATATGTGCAGGGATACAAAAACATAATGGAAAACTGCAGAGACAACATGATAATTCTCAAGGAAGCACTTGAGAAGACAGGGAGATTTAACATTGTTTCAAAGAACACAGGCGTGCCTTTGGTAGCATTTTCCCTGAAAGAGAATGGCAACCATAATGAGTTTGAAATTTCTGAAATGCTAAGGAGATTTGGCTGGATTGTTCCTGCATATACAATGCCACCTGATGCTCAGCACGTGACTGTACTTCGTGTTGTGATCCGAGAGGACTTCTCTCGCACGCTCGCTGAGCGCCTTGTTCTTGACATCCAAAAAGTTCTGCACGAGCTTGACACTCTTCCTTCTAAGATCAGTGAAAAAGCTGCTATTGTTGAGCAAGCGAAGAATGGCACTAAGGTAAAGAAGACTGAGCTTGAGACACAGAGGGAGATTACTACTATATGGAGGAAGTTTGTCATGCAGAGGAAGATGAATGGTGTTTGTTAGAAGTATATATGCTTAGGCTTTTAATGCATGATCGGCTTGTTTATTTCAACGGGTATGTGCTTTTGTTGTTGCATGTATATGTGTGCACTTCTCCATGAGAGAACTGTACGTAAGTCATGACTTGTATTTGGTAGGAGGACTTCATTCCCTAAACTTCATTTGTGGTTTTTAATCCATATTCTATAAGCTATATATTTTCAATTTTGAAGATTGGATATTTCATTTTATTTTTTTGATTCCTCTTTAATTAGTCGGTTCAATTTTTTATTTTTGCGCAAACCAGCCAATTCGAAGCAACTCAAGAGCAGGGTCCATGATGATAGGTTGAGTAGTCATTTGGGCAGAATTAAGCAAATATGTAGCAACCATACTGTAAGCATAGGATTTCTTTTGCATGTTTTGATTCAGATACCCGATGATGAGGATAAAGAAATAGCAATATATGTTGTTAAGAATGCTTAATTATCATTAATAATAAGTGGTCTTTAAATACAAGGAGAGGAGAAGGAGATAAGCTCTAGGAGCTGATTAGATCTCATGTTGATATGTTACAATAGATTACAACAGAAGCTTCAGAAACATAAAAGACTTCTCTAACTAATGTTTGTTGTGATATGTCCATGATCATCGGGCATATTGTTAACACGCCCTCGCAAGATTGAGGCTCCATTGTAGACTCTGATCTTGGAGCACAGAGAACGAAAATGAAGTCGATTTAATGGCTTAGTGAGAATATCAGCCAGTTGGTCCTTTGTAGAGATGTGACGGACGTTGAGATGACCAGAAGCAATTTGTTCATGTACAAAATGATAGTCAAGAGAAATATGTTTTATGCGTGAGTGAAAGACTGCATTTGCACAAAGATAAGTAGCACCAGTATTATCACAAAACAAATTAGGAAGAGCAGATAATGTAATGCCCAACTCATGGAGTAGATTTGGAATCCACATAAGATCAGCAGTAGCATTTGCAATGGCTTTGTACTCTGCTTCAGAAGATGATCTAGAGACAGATTTTTGCCAAGTGGACTTCCAAGAGATTGCATGAGATCCTAAGTATATAATATATGCTGATGTAGACCTTCCATCATCACGATTGCCACCCCAATCTAAATCACTAAAGGCAATCAACTTTAAGGAGGTGTGCCTCTTTAAGAAAAGTCCATGAAATAGAGTGCCCTTTAGGTAACGTAGCACCCTTTTCAGGGCTATCCAATGCACCTCAGTTGGTGAGTGCATAAACTGAGAGAGACGATTAACAGCAAAGGACACATTCAGACGTGTGAGAGATAGATACTGGAGCCCACCAACCAACTTGCGGTAGGGAGTAGGATCAATTGATGCAGACCCATCTTTAAGGAGTAGAGAAGTTGAAGTGCACATTGGAGTGGGAACATCCTTAGCTTATGTCATGGAGAAAGAGTCAAGGATATCCACAATGTGACGATGTTGAGACAGAAAAATGCCAGAGTTAGTGTGTATGACTTCCACTCCTAAGAAATGATGAAGCTGACCGAGGTCTTTCAAGGAGAACCGATCACCAAGTTGCCGAATAAAAAAATTTAAAAACTTGTCATTGTTGCCTGTGAGAATGATGTCATCCACGTAGACCAGGAAATAAAGACAAAAACTATCCTTCTTATATATAAATAGAGAAGAGTCAGCAATGGAGTTTGTGAAACCAAAATGAAGGAGATAGCCTTTAAGTTCTTGGTACCAAGCACGTGGAGCTTGTTTCAAGCCATAGATTGCCTTTTTTAACCTACAAACATGATGAGGAAGAGAGGGGTGAACATACCCAGGCAGTTGAGCCATGTAAACATCATCAGTGAGTGTACCTTGGAGGAAGGCATTATTGATATCCAGCTGACGAAGCTTCCAGCCAAACTGAAGAGACAAGCTGAGGATGAGATGGATTGTTGTTAGTTTGCAAACTAGATTGAAGGTGTCCGAATAATCCAAGTTGGGACGTTGGTGATAGCCCTTGGCAACAAGACGGGCTTTATACTTGGCAATTGAGCCATCTAAATGTCTCTTAATCCGATAAACCCATCGACAGCCTATAATATTCTGATTGGTGTAAGGAACCAAGTCCCAAGTACCATTATGCATAAGAGCATCAAATTCAGTGGACATTGTTGCTCGCCATTTTTCATCTTTCAGTGCAGTAGAGAAGGTCCTAGGTTCAAGTAGCAAAGGCATTGGATGGGCAGTAGTATGATTAATAAATTTACTGTTGTAGTATTTGGAGTTTGGTTTGCGAGCATGAGAGGGTCGAAGGTTATGTGAGGATGAAGTGGCAGATGAAGGGTGTCGTGAGGAGGTGGTTGGGTCAGGTGATACAGATGGAGGGGTGAGTGGGACATGTGAGTAGAGGTGACACTTGGTGAGGGAGACTGAGTATCATGGTGGTCATTTGTGGTAGGGACAACAGGTGGTAAAATAGATGGAGGGATAGGTGTGTGAGACATGGAGGGTGGTTGAGACATGCAATGTATAGGTGGATGCATGAGATGAGATAAGTGAGATGGACTTACAGTGGGCTCCATTGCTGCCGAGGAAGAAATAATATGTTTATGAGAAGCTTGCATGGGAAAGACAGGTTCAATGAACTTGACATGCCAAGAAAGATACATCTTTTTAGACATGGGATCATAGCATTTGTAAGCTGATTGAGTGGTTGCATAATCAAGAAAAACACACGGGGAGGAACGAGGTTGAAGTTTGGAGGTAGAGTATGGACGGAGCCATGGGTAGCATAGACAACCAAAGATTTTAAGGCGAGAGTAGTTTGGAGTACGATGGAATAGCTTTTGAAATGGGGACTGATAGTGAAGGACAGGAGTTGAAAGTCTGTTGATGATATACACTGCTATTTGAAACGCATAAGACCAGTAAGATGAGGGAAGAAAAGTAGTGTGAAGGAGAGGTAAATCGGTTTCAACAATGTGTCTATGTCTCCGTTCTGAAGTTCCATTATGTTCGGGTGTATAAGGTGGTGTTTTAAAGTGAGATATGCCATGAGAATTAAAACTAGAGGTTAAGGCAACATATTCACCACCATTGTCAGTGTATATGGTTTTAATGGGATGTTGAAAGAATTTTTCTACCAGTAGTTTGAACTGCGAAAACAAGGATGTAACATCAGATTTTTTTCACATGAGATACAGCCAAACATACTTACTGAAGTGATCAACAAAGATTAAGTAATAACGAAAACCATCAATGGATAATTCTGCAGGTCCCCAAACATCAGAGTATACTAACTCAAGTGGCTTAGAACTATGCAAGGAATTTTCAGCAAACAGTAGTTTATGGCTTTTATTAGAATCACAAGAAATACAATGAAATTTGGAAACAGACTGAGAAGGAAATGACAAGGAACATGAATTGAAAATATAACGGAGAACTGGAATGGAGGTGTGATCCAAGTGTTGGTGCCACTTATTGAATTAGGATGCAAAAGTGTTGTGAACTTGTGGATTTAGTGAGCTGGGAATGCAATAGACATCATTGATGTTCTCCCCTCGAAGCATTGGCGCCCCCGTGCTGAGATCCTTCATAGTAAAATACAAAGGAAAAAATTCAAGTGAGACATTATTGGATTTACAGAATTGGGAAACAGAGATTAAGTTGTTTTTGATAGAAGGTGCACAGAGAATATTGTCTAGAGTAAAGGATGTACTGTTATGAACAAGTTTGCTATTACCAATGTGAGTGATTTGCAAACCTGAACCACCACCTAGATTGATTTCATCGGGACCACCATAATCTGAGAATTGTTGCAGGTTGTTGATGTCACCAGTAACATGGTGGGAAGCACCAGTGTCAAACAACCAAGGCTGAGAAGTGGGTTTATGAAGAGAGGCTATGTTTTCTGTGGGTTAAGAAGCTGGAAGCTGAATATTATTATTTCTCAGAAATTTGGCTAATTTTCGGCACTCATTTGTTTGGTGACTAGGTATCTCACAAAAATTACAAAACAGTTCATGTTTGGTGTTTGGTTTAGAGAAAGAACCAGAAGATCGATTTTGAGAATGAGAGGTAGTGCAATTGAAGTTATTTTGTGACCTGTTATTCCAAGTGCGAGTGGAACGATTGGAGTTATTGGGCTGTCTAGTGGTGTGGTTTGCTGTTGCAATAGTGAGGGAAGAGTTTGTGTTTGCTGTACGTTTGAGGTGACGTTCAAAGTCTTCCAGTTTATCAAACAATTCATCAAAAGAAATTGATGTATCACAAACACGAACAGTAGCAACAACATGATCAAACTCTTCTCCAACTCCTTTAAAAACATACATGATTAAGTCATCTTCAGTAACTGGAATATCAACCACAGTAAGAGCGTCAGCAGTAGTTCTAATGCCTTGCATATATTCTGAAATAGAGTGATTGCCACGTGGATTATCATGAAGTCGTTCTTTGAGAGACATAATTCGAGAACAAGATTTGTTTGCAAATAGAGTAAAGAGACGATTCCAAGCTTCCCTAGAAGAAGAAATAGCAGAGATATGAGACTGAATTTCAGCCACACAGCTGCTGACCGGTGTCTAGCAAGTGTACTAGATCGGCTAGTAATATAGGAAAATAAGATTATGACCTAAAATATCGAACCCAAGGGAAACTTATGCTTGTATGTGCTATTTCAATTTCAAAACCAATTTTGTGTGTAAAGAGTGAAGAGAAATCCCAAAGTTGTGATGATTTGAAAACAAGAATTTAAAACTAAGTTAAAACAATTGAAAAAACTAAAGTAAGTAAGAGATCTTTTGAAAGCAAGTAAATTGAATAAGTTAAAAATCAATGATAAAGACAACTTTCACTAAATGACTATTCACCTTAACTAATATTGCTATGACTTAATTAAAAGAAAACATATAAGTGATTATGGAGAATTCAATTTAATAAACCCAGACAACTTTATTCAAGATTATCATTCCAAGCATTAAAACTCTCTTATTCAGAACAATTCAATACTTAGCATAAGGAACTGAATTAAGTCTCCTAGATGTCTATTAAAGCCTTTCTCAAGAGATTTAACTTTCACCTATTCTTGGTTACACTTTTCTTAATCTTAACTTACTCAAATTAACACACAATTATAGCTTATTCAGATTATAATCATGCATTAATCCAACTAAATTAACCTAAGAGCATGCAAGTTATTTATCAACTTAAACCAATTAATTAACCAATTCTTAATCAAGTTAATAATCAACTTAAAATTGAGAAAAGACAAGACTATGTTTAAGAACCAAGAAATAATCAACTTGTATTAAAATTGAAGAACAAACTTAAGTCATAACAATACAAGTCAAGGATTCAAGTATCCTTTAACAAAAGTAAAGAAAACTACTCACAAGACATTCTTTAAAACTAAAAACAATGTTTTGAAAAGACTGTAAAAACAAAGAATGTAAACAACTAAGAAAACAAGCTTAATTCTAAGGCTTAATTCTAAAGTTTGATGACAAAGATTGATGATCCTCTTCTGTGTTTTTGGACTGCTATTTATAAGCAAGAGTTGTAGTAGACTCCTTGTTAAACTCTGGTCATAAAATAGGAATCAAATTCTGCTAAACAAGAAGTTCGCAAATCCTTCGTGACATGGGAGAGTTAATCACGTGGCCACGCCTCCTTTGTTCTTCCTTCACACGTGGGCACGGCTCACTTTCTACTTCTTCCACACGTGGCCACGTGTGGTCCTTCACTGGGAATCCACGTGGTCACGTGTCTTCAAAATTTCATCCCTTCTTTATCACATGGCCACGGTTCTTACAAGAGGAAATTTCACATGCCCACGGTTCTTCTTGCTTTTGTTCTTCACGTGGCCACGTGATGAATTCTTCAATACTCTCACATGGTCACGGCTCAAGGCTCTGGACTGGACACTAGTTTTCTCGCCCAATTTCTTCATATTTGCACTTTTAGCCCTAAACTTTGTCCTTGTCCTTTTTACACTTTAAGCCCTTTTATGTCAAATTAAACCTAAAAATCAAACAAAACACAGAATTAACCTCAAAAACATAAATATTAACAAATTAACTCTAAAATTAACCTAAATCAAACCAAAACAACTTAATAACTTAACTAAAAACACATTAAAAACTATATATAATTCACACTTATCAAATACCCCACACTTAAACCTTGCTTTCCCTCAAGCAAATTAGAACAAACCCTCCTTCAAAACTTTTAAACTTGTATCAAGATATGCAATTTCATAACCAAACTTAGCATTTTAACACAAGCACTTAATATAACCTCTAAATAAATCAATCTTCAAACAGGACAATATGAGATAGTTTCCTTGTGTGTGTGCAAGACCAAATCATTTTAAACAATTTTGAAAATCAAAACATCAACGCAACTAGGTAATGAAGTATAAAATATATGAATATATAAGCATACAATCGATTTCGTGCTTGAAACTCTAGAAACACAATAGGCCTCTCCTTTAGCACCGGAACCCGTAGGTCATCTCCGCTAAACAACTCAAAACAAGCTTAAAATCACATAGGTCTTGCAAAGGGTGTAATGGGGCTAAGGGTATGTTTATCAAAGAATGGATAGAAGATAATCAAAATGAATATAGCCACTCTAAGACCAAATAGATTACAAACACCCCAATAACTTAAGTAATACAAATTTTGCTCATCCTTGCCTTGATTCCAAACTTTCTTTATGCTCTTTCACCAAGAAGTCAATATTTTTCCATTTTTCCTTGTACTACCCCACACTTATATTTTTTCATATTTGCTAGTTCCCTTTTTTTTTCTTGCTTTTGTAATTTTTTTCTTTCTCTCTTTTTTTTCTTTTTTTTTTCTTTTATTGAACTAGCCTTTACAAGCTAACCTTAAGGTAATACAAGGTATATTTTCAATTGACTTCATCAATAACTTTGTTAAGACTTTCTTACTACACCCAAATGAAAATTTACTCTTTCACTCATCCCTTTAATCCTAAAGTGGCTAACTCCATAGGTGAGATAAAAGCTTTTTAGGTTATATGGTTAAAACTTTAGGTATAACAAGAAAATATTAATGGTACGCATTAAGCATACCCTTATAAGCTCAAAATGGTTAATCAAAGGATAAATTCATCAAGGTAGGACACAAGTCTTTTTAAAAGAGTTTATCAAGAAAATTGTTGCCTAGATCATTTTCTAAGATGCTTGAGTTGTTCATATGCTTTGAAGGGTGATGAGGAAGGTTCTAGTGTTCTAAATTTTCTTACTTCACTACTTTATTGCATTGATTTTTTTCTAAGTTAAAAATTGGTCTAAGTGCTTTTAAGAATTTGGAAACTAACAAATATTTATCAAGTTGAAGATTAACCCATCCAAAGGCATATTAAACAACATAAATGTTCTCTTGCTAAGCAAAGGTCCAAAACATGCATATTCTATATCCAAGTTCAAAGTGTTCCAAGTTTTGAAGTTAACGAGTGCAAATTAAGTTTTCATGCAAAGTAAATGAAAAGGTGAACTACATACGTCTTTAATATGTTTTACAAACTCAAACTAACATAAACATAAACATAAGAAAACAAAACACAAAATAATAGAATTTTGATTCATGAAAAAGAAAAATAAAGTTGAAGAAAAACTTCCTGAAAGGAGGCTACCCCCTCCTTAAAACATTGCTGTCCACAGCAAATGATGATCTATTACGGTGGCGGTGGTGGTGGAGGAAACCGCTGCCAAAAGTGATGAATAAAATGCTCAACTCTTCGATTTCCTTCCATGACCATATCACGAAGTATATCTAATCTTCCTTGCATTTGATCGAGTCTCATTTGTTGCGCATCCAACCATCCACTTAGTTGATTAAATGGTGCTTCCCATTCTGGTGTTGTAGGCTCATTAATTGGGAAAGGTACAGCCGTGGCAATATGCTCCTCATTTGGTTCCTCTTGTTGCTCCTCTAGCTGCTCAAAATGAATATTGTTCTCTCTTAAATACTCCTCCCGAGTTGCCCAATGACCACGAGGCTTAGGTATCAGAATCTTCATCCTTTTCAACATTCTATTATCAATGCAAGGCAAATCTCCTGGAAGTGGCTCGCCAATAACTTGATGATTAATTGCACCTGCCAAAACTGTAGCTATCCATCCAATAGAGATATTATCAATGTTACCTGGCATTTTCTGTAAATCCTTAATTCGACTAGCTATGATGCCTGCTCCATTAATTGCAATGCCATCCATCATACATCTTAAAACCATTGCTTGAGAGACACTAATAGTACTGGCATTCTTCAAATTTTTATTCATAGTTTTTGCCAAAAATCGATGAATTATTCTCAAAGCATGAGTTCTTAGATCATGTACCTTGCATTGTCCTCCTACCCAAGGCTCATTCAATTCAAGATCTTTAATTATCTCCCAATTCTCCGCAGGTGAAGCATCTTCCAATTCCCAGGGAGCAGTTGGCACAAAACCTAAAATTTCAGAAAACTGAGTGAAAGTTAGAGAATAACCTTTCTTACCGAGTTTAAAGCCTACTGTTCATCCGCAACATCTCGCCTGAAATAACATTCAAAGGAATAAAGAAAATCTCTAGCCATATCCGGGTACACCTTTAGTTTCTTTTTTATGAATTCCCCCCAACCAATATTTTGAATCAACGGTTCGATCTCATAATCCCATAAATTTCCTGCTGGGATATTGAGGAACAAATGGCTTAAGTAAGCTGGCTGGACATAGGTGCACTTGCTAAAGTAGTCAAACTTAATGATTTTTGCCCTATCCACATATGACGGAATGCGTACACTGGATGAACTAGCGACATCAGGGTATTTAGTCCTTCGAGGTGCCACTGCAACCAAAGAAAAACACAATGTAAATATCAATTCTTAACCCAAAATAGATTGATTATGAGTGCATGAACATGTATAAAGTGAAATAATGCACAATTTGGATGAAATGCTAAGTTAAAAGCATATGTGATTATCGGTAAAAGATGTTTGCAGAATATGAGCACAAAGAATGTGTGAATAAGATCGTAAACAACTCTTTCACAAGGTATGTGCCATGCATCAACGCCAACTATAAACATGCCAATCAAAGAGTGGAAGTTAAAAGTTTTTATTTAAAGAAAAACTCATTGAGGCATGGGCACGGAGAGAGTGAAATGAAATGAAAATGAAGAAGAAGAGAAGAAATCGTGAAGTTTTTATAAAGGGTAGAGGGGTAGGACGTGGCCACGTAAGTTTCAATGAAGAAATACACGTGGTCACGTGTGAAGATGAAAATTTGGACAGTGGACTTAGGCGTGGCCACGTGAAATTCCTTGAAGAAATACACGTGGTCACGTGTGAGGTAGCAAAATGGCATAGGTGACTTATGCGTGGCCACGTGAGGTTCAATGAAGAACTACACGTGGTCACGTGTAAAGATGCAAAAATGGGACAGAAGACTGATGTGTGGCCATGTGAAATTCCATGAAGAAATACACGTGGTCACGTGTTTTTAATATTTTTTTGCCTTTCTTCTTCGATACACACCCATACAATTGATCTTCCTTAAATGCACATGTCTCTATTTTAAATCCTTGATTTACTCACTCTTTTCATGAAGCAAAACACTTAAACACTCAAACATTCATAAATCAAAACACTTAAACACACAAATGTGCAACAAACACAAATTTTGACTGAAAACATAAAAGAGATAGAAAGTTAGAGTTCTGAGTTTTTGGAGTCTCCAGCTAGACTCTCCAAACCGTTTTTAAACATCTTTAAGAACCATGGTTGCTTCAGCAACCTCTTGTTGTCTGATTTGGTATGGTTTAAGTCGATGACCATTGACTGTAAATTCACGTCCATCTTTTAAGCTTTTGATCGTCACTACACCAAAATTATTGCTTGTCATCACTTGATATGGTCCAAGCCACTTCGATTTCAGCTTTCCTGGAAACAAACGAAGACGACTATTATAAAGAAGCACTAACATTCCCGGGACAAAATCTTTTACCCTTAGATGCTTGTCATGCCATCATTTGGTCTCTTCTTTATAAAGTGCAGCATTATTATATGACCATTGTCGAATTTCATCAAGTTCATTGAGCTGCAATTTTCTTCTTTCTCCTGTATTTCTCAAATCAAAGTTAAGAAATTTGGTAGCCCAATATGCTTTATGTTTCAATTCGACCGGAAGGTGACATGCTTTTCCAAAAATAATTCTAAAGGGAGATATACCTATAGGAGTTTTAAATGCGGTTCGATAAGCCCATAAAGCCTCATCTAACCTAAGAGACCAATCTTTTCTAGAGTTATTTATTGTATTTTCTAAGATTGACTTCAACTCCCTATTAGATACTTCCACTTGGCCATTGGCTTGAGGGTGGTATGGGGTTGTGATTTTGTGTTTAACACCAAATTTTTTAAGTAAGGTCTTAAATTGATGGTTGACAAAGTGTTTGCCTCCATCACTTATAATAGCTCTAGGTGCTCCGAATCTAGTGAAAATATTCTTCCTAATGAATTCCAGCACAATTTTTGCATCACATGTTCTAGTAGCTATTGCCTCTACCCATTTACTCACATAATCCACAGCTACCAAAATATACTCAAACCCAAATGAATTCGGAAAAGGTCCCATAAAATCAATGCCCCATACATCAAATATTTCCACTTCTAGTACATTGTTCATAGGCATCTCATCTCTTTTAGATATATTTCCTACTCGTTGGCATTTATCACAAGTAGATATAAAAGATCTTACATCCTCAAATAAAGTAGGCCAGAAAAAACCTGATTGGAGTATCTTTTGAACCGTCCTATTTGGTCCGTGATGACCTCCAACTTCACCTCCATGACATTGGTTCATGATAGCTTCTTGCTACGATTCCGGTACGCATCTTCTTAGTATTTGATCCGGGCATATCTTGATGAGGTATGGATCATCCCAAAGGTAATGCTTGGCATCTGTTATGAGCTTTTTCTTTTGTTGCCAAGTAAATTCCTTAGGAAGATAGCAACCTGCAAGAAAATTAGCTATATTAGGGTACCATGGAACTGAATTCTCATAGGTGTAACAAGCACATATAAGTTCATATTGAAATAAGTCAGAAATTTCTCCCTTTTCGATACTGGCATGATCCAATCTAGATAGATGGTCAGCCACAAAATTTTCTGCGCCCTTCTTATCTTTGATTTCAACATCAAATTCTTGAAGTAGTAACACCTATCGGATAAGTCTTGGTTTAGAATCCTTCTTTGCAAAAAGATGTCTCAATGCGGCATGATCTGACCAAACTGTGATTTTAGATCCTAAAAGGTAAGATCGGAATTTCTCAAATGAAAAGACTATTGCCAAGAGTTCCTTCTCTGTAGTGGTGTAATTTACTTGGGCTCCAATAAGTGTGTGGCTCACATAGTAAATGGTGTAGAAAATCTTATCCTTTCGCTGTCCTAAAACCGTTCCAACTGTGTAATCACTTGCATCACACATAATTTCGAACGGTAAGCTCCAATCGGGTGATGCAATGACTGGTGCACTAACTAATTTTTGCTTCAATAGGTTAAAAGCCTGTAAACACTCAGCATCAAAGTTACATGCAGTATCTTTAACCAATAAATTAGAGAGTGGCTTGGCAATTTTAGAGAAATCCTTAATAAATCGACGATAAAACCCAGCATGACCAAGAAAACTCCTAATGCCTCTTACACTAGTTGGTGGAGGTAATTTTTCTATCACATCAATTTTTTGCTCTATCCACTTCATTGCCTTTTTCAGAAATTTTATGCCCTAAGACAATGCCTTCTCTAACCATGAAATGACATTTTTCCCAATTTAGCACAAGATTAGTTTCTTGACATCTTTTTAAAACCATTGCTAGATTATGCAAACAAGAATCAAAACCATACCCATAAATGGTGAAATCATCCATAAAAACTTCCATAAATTTTTCAATAAAATCATGAAATATGGCCATCATGCATCGTTGAAATGTGGTAGGTGCATTACAAAGACCAAAAGGCATTCTCCTATATGCAAATGTTCCATATGGACATGTGAATGTGGTCTTTTCTTGATCTTCTGGGGCTATAGGTATTTGCATATACCCTGAATATCCATCTAGGAAACAATATAATTTATTTACTGCCAACCTTTCTAGCATTTGATCAATAAAGGGCAATGGAAAATGGTCTTTTCTAGTGGCATTATTTAACCTTCTATAATCAATGCATACTCTCCATCCAGTTACTGTGCGTGTAGGAATTAATTCATTATTTTCATTTACTACTACAGTCATTCCTCCCTTTTTAGGCACACATTGAACAGGACTAACCCAATTACTATCGGAGATAGGATAGATAATACCTGCATCAAGTAGTTTCAATACCTCCTTTTTCACTACCTCTTGCATAGTTGGGTTGAGCCTTCGTTGAGGTTGCACTACTGGCTTAAAATTGTCTTCCATGGGTATGCGATGTGTACAATAGCTTGGGCTAATTCCTTTTAAATCGGATGTTGCCCAACCAATTGCTCCTTTGTGCTTTTTGAGGACTTCGATGAGCCTTTCTTCTTCCAAATCTGTCAATAAAGATGAAATGATTATTGGGTTAGCATTATTACTCAAAAATACATATTTTAAATGTGATGGAAGTGTTTTAAGTTCAGAATCCCCCTTAAGAGGGGATGGTTCATCCTCTTTTTCCTCATCCTCACTGTGCTCTTGTTCTAGAATTTGTATCAACTTTTTCTCCTTTGTATCCAACTCTTCCTCTTTCCTTGGATGCATTAAACAATTTTGGAGCTCGTCTTTGAGAATGACTTCCTCTTGCTTTGTGTTGGCACATTCTTGAATCTCATCAACAAAACAAATGGATTCTTCAAAATCATACGAGGGGTGTTTTAAAATTTTATTAACATTAAAAATCATCTTCTCCTCGTTAAATCTTAAAGTAACTGTTTGTCCATGAACATCAATTAAAGCTCTTGCTGTGTTCAAGAATGGCCTCCCCATAATTAACAGCACCTTTCTATCCTCTTCCATGTCCATTACCACAAAGTCAACTGGAAATATAAAATTCCCTACTTTAACCAACAAGTCTTCAATGATTCCCTTTGGCCTTTTCACCGATCTATCCGCCAATTGAAGCGTCATTCGGGTTTCCTTAAGATCACCTAAATTTAATTTCCTGCAAATTGAATAAGGCATTAGATTAATACTAGCACCCAAATCACATAAAGCATTTCCAACAAAATTTCCACCTAGTTCACAAGGCAATGTAAAACTACCTGGATCTTCTAATTTTTCAGAAATTTTATTGGTTAAAATGGCACTACAATTACCGGATAATTGAACCGTTCCTATGCCTTCTAGCTTTTTCTTATTAGTGCACAATTCTTTCGTAAATTTAGCATATTTAGGCATGTGTAATAAAGCTTCAGCAAATGGTAAGTTTATATGTAGCTTTTTAAACATGTCCAAAAATCTACTCAATTGTTTATTTTGTTTCTCTTTTCTAGCTAGAACCGGAAATGGCAATTGAGATTCATCAAGAATTGTAGAAACAAGTTTGTCCTTACCTTTACCCTTCTCAACCGTAGGAGGTGCTTTTTCATTATTTTTAGAATTAGAAACACTTACCTCTGTTGTCGGTTCCACCTTTTTAGAAGAATCCTTACCAATTTCAGTTTTCTCTAACTCTTTCCCACTCCTTAAAGTGATTGCTTTGGCTTCTTCCTTTGGGTTTCGATCTACATTAGATGGAAATGTCCCTTGAGCTCGGTTGGATAAAGAACTAGCAAGTTACCCCATTTGGTTTTCTAGGTTCCTAATGGATGCCTCTTGGTTTCTCATCCAAATATCTCGTGATTTCCATCTAGCATCTTGACTAGCTAAAATTGAGTTTTGGGAAGCCATGAAATTTGCAATCATTTCTTCAATATTAGATTTCTTTTCTTGAGGAGGGGGAGGTTGAGGTTTTTGAAAACCGGGTGGTTGGTGGTATGCTTGTGAAGGATATTGATTCGGGTAATGAGGTGGAGCTTGGTTTTGGTATGGATGTTGAGTATTGGAAGCTTGATTGTGATTGAATTGGGGTCGAAGATTGGGGTTAGAAGAAGAACCTTGATTACCTTCCCTCCATGAAAAATTTGGGTGGCTTCTCCATCCCGTATTGTAAGTATTGCTATATGGATTCAAGGTATTGACTTCTTCTACCATACTTTTAGCATTCTTCATTCCCATAGATCCCGAAATTCCTGCATAAGAATCAACTTCATTAGATAGCATAGAGACATTTTTAGCTTTAAGCTCATTTATTTCTTTTGAATATTTCTTTTCCATTAATTCTAATTGAGCTTTCAACATAGCTACTTCATCAATATTATGAACTCCCTGTTTCTTTTGAGTTGCTCTAGAGCTTGCCCATTGAGCATCATTGGTGGCCATCTCATCTAGGAGTAAAAATGCATCTTCAAAAATTTGATTCATGAAACTTTCATTAGAAACTGCATCTAATAAAGATCTTATTGATGGGTGAGCACCTGCATAGAAAATATGCATTAGTTGAAAAATAGGAACTTCATGATGAGGGCAACTTTTTAAGAGTCTCCTAAATCTTTCCTAAGCTTCATGGAATGGCTCCTCATAAAACTGCTGGAAATCACTAATTTGTTTCCTAATGAGGGCGGTCTTAGTAGGTGGGAAGAATTTGCACAGAAATTTCTCTTGCATTTGTTACCAAGAATTGATGGATTGATTTGGTAGCATTTGTAGCCAATCCCTAGCTTTTCCTATGAGGGTGAATGGGAAGAGTTTCAACTTAATTGCATCAGTCGATACATTAGGAATTTGCACAATGTCACTCACTTCTAAGAACATATCTAAATGTTGTGCAGGATCCTCTATGTCAGAACCCGAAAACTGGTTTCTTTGTACCATAGTTATGGTAGTGGGTTTAATCTCAAAGGGTTGGTGGTGAGGAATCCTAATAGTTCTATGCTCTTCATTCCACCTAGGGATAGCATAATCCCTAATGGTTCTAGGTCTATACCCATTCCCGGGAGCTTGGTGAGGTATATGTTGCTCTTCGATCCTAAGTGGTGGATCATTCATAGGTTGCTCAATTTCTGGATCGTTCATGTTGCCTCTCAACCTTCTAATCCTATGGAATGTCCTTTCAATTTCAGGGTCTAATGGTAAGATGGGGTTGTCTCTCACCATAAACCACTTGTTACTTAAAAAAATAGAAATTAGATGGAGAAGAGAAGAAAACACACAAAAATCACTTTAAAATCAAAATAAATAAACAAACGCCAATGTTTCCCCGGCAACGGCGCCAAAAACTTGACCGGTGTCTAGCAAGTATACTAGATCGGCTAGTAATATAAGGAAATAAGATTATGCCCTAAAATATCGAACCCAAGGGAAACTTGTGCTTGTATGTGCTATTTCAATTTCAAAACCAATTTTGTGTGTAAAGAGAGAAGAGAAATCCCAAAGTTGTGATGATTTGAAAACAAGAATTTAAAACTAAGTTAAAACAATTGAAAAAACTAAAGTAAGTAAGAGATCTTTTGAAAGCAAGTAAATTGAATAAGTTAAAAATCAATGATAAAGACAACTTTCACTAAAGGACTATCCACCTTAACTAATATTGCTATGACTTAATTAAAAGAAAACATACAAGTGATTATGGAGAATTCAATTTAATAAACCCAGACAACTTTATTCAAGATTATCATTCCAAGCATTAAAACTCTCTTATTCAGAACAATTCAATACTTAGCATAAGGAACTAAATTAAGTCTCCTAGATGTCTATTAAAGCCTTTCTCAAGAGATTTAACTTTCACCTATTATTGGTTACACTTTTCTTAATCTTAACTTACTCAAATTAACACACAATCATAGCTTATTCAGATTATAATCATGCATTAATCCAACTAAATTAACCTAAGAGCATGCAAGTTATTTATCAACTTAAACCAATTAATTAACCAATTCTTAATCAAGTTAATAATCAACTTAAAATTGAGAAAAGACAAGATTATGTTTAAGAACCAAGAAATAATCAACTTGTATTAAAATTGAAGAACAAACTTAAGTCATAACAATACAAGTCAAGGATTCAAGTATCCTTTAGCAAAAGTAAAGAAAACTACTCACAAGACATTCTTTAAAACTAAAAACAATGTTTTGAAAAGACTGTAAAAACAAAGAATGTAAACAACTAAGAAAACAAGTTTAATTCTAAAGTTCGATGACAAAGATTGATGATCCTCTTCTGTGTTTTTGGACTGCTATTTATAGGCAAGAGTTGTAGTAGACTCTTTGTTAAACTCTGGTCATAAAATAGGAATCAAATTCTGCTAAACAAGAAGTTCGTAAATCCTTCGCGATATGGGAGAGTTAATCACGTGGCCACGCCTCCTTTGTTCTTCCTTCACACATGGGCACGGCTCACTTTCTACTTCTTCCACATGTGGCCACGTGTGGTCCTTCACTGGGAATCCACGTGGTCACGTGTCTTCAAAATTTCATCCCTTCTTTATCACATGGCCACGGTTCTTACAAGAGGAAATTTCACATGCCCACGGTTCTTCTTTCTTTTGTTCTTCACGTGGCCACGTGATGAATTCTTCAATACTCTCAAATGGTCACAGCTCAAGGCTCTGGACTGGACACTAGTTTTCTCGCCCAATTTCTTCATATTTGCACTTTTAGCCCTAAACTTTGTCCTTTTTACACTTTAAGCCCTTTTATGTCAAATTAAACCTAAAAATCAAACAAAACACAGAATTAACCTCAAAAACATAAATATTAACAAATTAACTCTAAATTAACCTAAATCAAACCAAAACAACTAAATAACTTAACTAAAAACACATTAAAAACTATATGTAATTCACACTTATCAGCTGCCTAGTATTGCATTGAGAATAAGTTGATCTTGTCTATACCAGATGATGGATTTTGGGTTTACGATGGTTTTTGTACCATCATGAGGATTAGCTATTGTTGCAACAGGTTGTGAGCTGCTACCATCAATATGTCCAAGGAGATTGTATCCAATAAGGGCAGAATGAAGTTGTGTTTGCTAGACAAAAAAGTTGTTATGAGTGAGTTTAGTAGGAAGATGAGAAGGAGCATTAAATGGAATGATATGATTTTCGGTGATAGAGGAGGCCTTGGATCTGATTTGAAGACTTTTAAACAAGTCTGTCTCTAATACCATAAAGAAATAGCAATATACGTTGTTAAGAATGCTTAATTATTATTAATAATAAGTGGTATTTAAATATAAGGAGAGGAGAAGGAGATAAGCTCTAGGAGCTGATTAGATCTCATGTTGATATGTTACAATAGATTACAACAGAAGTTTTAGAAACATAAAAGACTTCTCTAAATAATGTTTGTTGTGATATGTCCATGATCATCGGGCATATTGTTAACAGAGGACACAATTCCAATCATAAAGATATTGTATTTCTCATATGCATTAGTGCTCCAGAGAGGGATGGATCGAGCCATTTAGAATGTTCTAAATACTTAATTGGGAGAATTTGAATCATGTTGTAAAGTATTATAAAAACTCTTTATATCGAAGAAATCTTGTAGTATCCATCACTCCAAGTTTTTATATAAATATGTTGAATTTTATTAGAGAGAACTACATTGAATAAATTTACAATTATATTCTCTCAAACACCTCATACAAAATCCACTTACACGGAGCACACACCTTACACTTGCAAACCTCTCATCTACACCCACACTTCCTCACATATTCTAAGACACACTATGCGCACAAATGACACACCTACATGCACATTGTCGAGCTTGGCCCCTTTTATAGCAATCTCAAGTCAGTTGTTAACCGAATTAATTATTTTTATAGTTTTCTAGAGTAATGGAGCATTTTCTCTAAGGAAGTCTATGATTACTTCAATACACTCCCTCCTCACAAAATTCTTCTTTTCAAATTAAACTTTCTTTTGACTTCTTTTTTTGGACTTGTTAATGACTCTCTTTTTAATGATTTTTTCAATGCATTTTTGCTTTTGTCCTTGTCACGTCATATTTTTCCAAACATCTGTGGGAGTTGAAAATTCTTTAAACAATTTAACATACTAACATTTTTTCCTAAATTTCCTCTTTAATAATTTTCGTGCTTATACCTCGAAATCACTTTTTATTTTGTTTCTCGACTTCTTTAACTTGCTCAATGATCTGCTCCAACTGCTTCTTTGTTTCTTCTTCACTTATCTCTTGAGATCAATTTCTTTGCAAAGAGTCATTAAAGAGTTGATTTATTTTCTTTCAACTCCTCGTCACTTTATATTAAGTGTCTTCAACTTTATTCATACTTTTCTTAATTTCTTCTTCAAAGAAGTTAGACACCTCTAAATCCCATTTTTCTTCACTCTCAATTTTTACCTCAACATACTTCGCATTTTAACACGAGCATGGCTGATTCAAAACCCATGGATTGTTGAAGCCCATCACTTCTTCTTCTTTTTCCATTGATCCATGCAATGCACATGTGGCTAGAACATCCTGTTCTTCTCACTATCATACCCTATTGTGCAATTGTATGGAGTTTTTTTCTTTCTTTCTTGAGAAATTTTCTTGTGCCAACAATCTCGCACATAATGTCCTTTCTTCCCACAGTTGAAACATTCACACATTATGTTTAAGAGATCTGTAATTTTGACCATCTTCTTGATCTTGGCCTTGTCAAGCTCCCCCTGAAGATGACCTTACTCCTTTATGCTTTTTATCTCTCATCTTCATCGCTTTCTTCCTCATTACTAATATCTTCTTTTGATATTCTTCTTGAAGATTGGGATTTTGAATACTTCAAACCTTTTGATCCACATTTTCCTTTACCACTAAAATGTCTCTTCCTAATTTCTTATAGAGACCCTCGCCATTTGTACCTCCAGGCTTTCTTGATTGGCCAATAGATTCTTGAAAAATTTAATTTAGTGTTATGTTTTAGTATGTTTACTTTGTATTTTTGAGTTTTTAATTTAGTTATTTTTGTTAATTTTAGATAAATTTAGCTAATATGATCAAAGTTATGTTTAATTGTTAAATTTTTAGTTTTTAAGGTTTAATCGGTAAATTTTGGTTTTAATCCAATTTATTGTCTTTTTGTATTTGTGAGTTTAATGTTTCAATGGTTTTCTTCATCTTTAATTACAAAATTTGATGAAATTATCATTTTATTGGGGTTGTGATTGAAGTTGCTGAAGGATGAGAGTTAATTGGAAAAGGGCAAAATAAGTGCATATAATGGGCAAGGATTCATTCCCCATCGTGTTGTTATTTTATAAGGTTAAAGAATTGCAAAGCAGTAAGCATACATATCATAGGCAAGAAATCCTTCCCCACGGTGTACTATTTTAATAGTCAAGTTTCCTTCTAGAATAGGCTCACATGGTGGGCAAAGAATCTTTCCCTGCCGTATAAGATGTAACAATTCCAAATTTTTGTCCACTAAAGTATAAGATGATAGGCAAGGTTTTAGTCTCTATCATGTGTGAAGCCTTTAATTCATAGAGTTTGAGTTGAAATAGAAAGGTAGCCGTACTCTTCGCCAATATAGAAAGCTAGAGTCGTTCATTCCAAAGGGGTCAAATCGTTTTGGTCAGTTTTTTCTTTTTAATTTTTCTTACTTTCTTCTTTTAATTTTTTCTATAATCTTAGGATAATTTTTAGGTTTTAAGTTGGAAAACAATTTTAAATTTATTGAATAAAGAGAATTAGTTTAGTTTTTTTTTTAATTTTTGTTCTTCACAAATATTTAATTTAGATTTTTATTGGATTTATATTTTGAAGATTTATTCAAAGAGCTGAAGATATTCAAGGTTTTGGGATCTACAATGAGTATTATGAATTAGTCTTTGTTTTATTTTTTTATTGATTATTTAAATGATTAGTGCGTAGTTTTATTTTTGTTAAAGGATTTATGAATCCCTGTATCTCCTGTGTTTGACTCTATTCTTTAATGATAATATAAATTCAATTATTTTATTTTTCATTGTGAATCTCTATAATTGATTAGTTATTTAATTTAGATTCCATTTTAATTTGAATTGAATTTTAGATTTTAATAAATGGTTAGCATTTATAATCTATGTTCATGTGTTGTCTGCATCGTAAATTCCTTAATGATTTCGAAATGGAGATCTTGTAATTTATTGTGCAAATGATGTTTGGTTCAATGTAATTTGAAAATAGATAGGTTTTCAAATAAATAGTTTTGGAATAGGAATTTATTTAGGGATAATCATGGGATGAGAAATTCTCGTCCCCGATGGGAAACTACCCCAAATAGGGCAGAGAATTTCCAAAAATTTCCTCTATGGGGGCGGGGATGGGGAAAAAATTAGAGCTTAATCTCAGCTGAAATCTTTTTGTATTTTGCTTCATACTGTACAAATTGGAGAGTACAAAATATATAAAAGCATTCCCGTAAATAAAGAACACAGTTAAGATTTACAAATCTAATTTAAAATACAAAAAGGATACAATATGTACAACTCATACTTGACTTATTTGGATAGGATTTGATTAGATTTGATCGATTCCTTATCAGCTCCCTTCAAACTAATGATGAAAACCAATGTTAGTTTGTTTCAAAGAAGCAAAAATTGCCATTTGGACAAAGGCTTTGTCAAGATGTCAACTAATTGGTCGGTGGTTGATAAATATACTATATGTAGCCATTTTTGGTGAACAAAACCCAAAGAAAGTGAAAATCAATTTTTAGATGTTTGGATTTTGAATGGAAGACTAGATTTGTTGTAAGATATATGGCAAAAATGTTGTCATGCCATATTTCAGGTGGAGTGGGAAGTTTGATTTACAGTTCCTTGAGAAGAGATAGAAGCCATGTAACTTCTGAAACAGTAGTGGTAAGAGCTCTATATTGAGAGTCAGTGATGGAACGTGCAATGCTCTTTTGCTTCTTTGAACACCAAGATATGAGGTTAGGACCATAAAAAATACCATATCGAGTGGTATTTTTGTGGTCAATTTGATCACCACCCCAATCAGCATTGGAGTATGCATTTAACGAAGAAATTGCAATATGCTAAAATTTGATATCCCACGCAAGTAACGCAAGATGTGTTTGATAGCTTGCTAATGATCAATGCTAGGAGAATGTGCAAATTGTGCAACTTTGTTGATAGCCATGGTTATATTTGGTTGAGTAAGTGAAAGATACCAAAGAGTGCCCACAACTTAGAGATAAAGAGTGGGATCATCAAAGTGATTAGAGGTGCTTAACTGTAGCAATGTGTGGGGGCAAACTGGAGCAGAGACAAGTGTTGTGTCTTGCATTTTTATCTTTTGGAGCAAGTTGTTGATGTGTTTCTTTTGGCATATATGCAAGCTAGCTTTTGTATTTTTCACTTCAATGCCAAAAAAAAATAAGAAAAAGGGCCTAAATTTTTAATTGCAAGATTGCCACTAAGTGAATTAACAATATGAAGTGTTAGTTGAGTTGCAGTTCTTATAAGAATCAAGTCATCAACATAAAGCAAACACTAGGCAACATGTTCTCCATTTTTGTAAATAAAAAGGGATGTGTCAGCTTTAGAATCCTTAAAACCAAAATCATGCAATGACTTAGTCAAACATTGATAACATACTTGGGGAGCCTGCTTGAAGCTGTATAAAGATTTAGGCAAAGCACACACGTGTTGTGGTGTATTTTGATTAATGAAACTAGGTGGTTGCTCTATGAACATAGGTTATTCCAATATGCCATGTAAAAATACACTTGGCACATTAAGGTGATTGGTCAGAATGTTACAAGTGTGCCAAATTGATAAGTAATCAAGTAGAATATTTTTAAGACCATAAGTATCAAACCCTAGGGTTAATTGATTGATAGAATGTGTTTAAAAAATTTTCCAATTGTTGTTGGTTATGTGTGTTTAGTAATAAAAAACAATTAACATAAAAGATGAATAACTTGCAAAGTGTGAATTGACAATGAAATTCAAAATAGAAAATATAAATCGTGTGGATTAACAATTACTAAAGACATTGTTCAAGAATTTAATCCTCCTTATTTCCATGCAAGGTTCATTTTAACATAAATTCATATATTTCAGATTTGGACAACCCATCTAAACCCCTAGTATCCCATTATGGAACCTACTACTCTAACTACCCGGTATCCCATTCCGGAGCCTACCCAATAGCCAGTATAAACATGGGTCCCAAGACCTAGGTATGACCTAATATCCCATTTCGGAGTCTATTAGTTCAAAACCTATTCATTTTCCTCTCTTTTTCTGAAGTTGCAACATATAAACCCTAGATCTAACAGCTCCCATTCCGGTAATGCCATTAAAACTACAACAAATATGAGGTAAAATAGAACATGCATGATATAGAAACCAAACAAGCATTCATCCATCAACTTGAATAAGATTGATAATATAAACACTTATAAGACATACATATCAAGATAAGCACAAGGGAAAAAAAACATTTGAAACATATATTGAGTAAATAGGTTCAAATCCCTTACATGGTTAGGGGATTCAAAGATCCCCAAATAACAAAATAACTACTCACTACTCATAATGTAAATAATAAAGAAAAGAGGAAAATAAATCATCAAACCCATTTAGAAGTATAGATCTGAAGTGTAGCAACTCCTTCTCTTGATTTAAAACTGGAACTTTTAAACTATAAGCTAACTACAACTGCGTATTTTTGTATTTTTAATGTAAAACTATAATGAAAGTGTGATTTTTACGAGTAAATCTATGTAAACTAAGTATAAAAACCCTAATATATGAAAAACTACGAGCTAAACTACAGAGAAAAACCTTAGAAATGTAAAAACCTAAAAATTTCTCCTTTAAAACTAGACAGTAAGTAGCTTTTATAGTGGTCCAAGACAGCACTCGGTCGAGAGAAAATGGTCTCAGCCGAGTCCAATAGGTTAAAAGAGTACTTTAGCGTAGCATATAATTGAGACACTTTGGTCTCATCCGAGTGCACCCTTTTAGATATGATGATCTTTGAAATCTATATTGGATATGGTGGAGACAAATGGTCTCAGCTGAGTCCATTAGTGAAATGGTGCATTTTGATGATTTGCAAATCACACAGTTGAGTCAAATGGTTCCAGTCGAGTGCTAATCCTTGATTCTGCACAAAATTAAAAAAATACACCATTAAACACTCAAAAACTTCATAAATATCAAAACAATCCTATTTGGTATAAAAAGAGAATTTTAACACTTAAAACAATAAAAACACACAAAATAAGACACAAACACAGATAAAAATATACTAAAAATAAACACTAATTTGGAGTTATTAGTGCTGGATTGGCTAAGCATATGTAACGACAATTGAGAGAACTTGTCAAATTGTAGTTGGCTTTATAACTGGATTAAATGTTTCAAAGAAGTTTATTCCAAGCCTTTGATAGAAGCCTTTGGCGACCAATCTTGCTTTATAGCAATTAATTTGTTCATTGGGCTTTATTTTGATACAGTAAATCCATTTGCATTGTATTATGCATGTTTGATTCTTTTGAATGAGGTACCATGTCCAAAGTACCATTTGCCAATAAGGAGTCTTTTTTTGACCTATTGCATACTTCTATTCATTATGTTTAATAGCCTGTGTGTAAGTAGCGGGTGTGAAAGGTTCAGTTATTGTGGTATGGTGACTTTTTGGTTTAGTATTTCTTATTTTTGATCGAGTAATCATGAGGTGTGTGGAGGTTATTTGAGTAGTTTAAGGCAAGATTGTTAAAGTGAGGCCTACTATTAATGGAATAAGTGGAATATTAATTTGGGATGCAAGTGGTTGCATTGTGGGTTGTTCATTTTCGTGGTGAATGAGTGGAGTAATGGTGGGATCTGTAAGTTGTTAAATTTGTGCACTCGAAGTTGTAGTTTGAATGACATGTGTAGGCTATGGTGTTGGGAAAATAGAGGTGGTATTTGGTAGAGGTGGTTTTATTTGCCATAGTGGTGGATTTAATTTTGGCAATAACAAAATAGGTGTTTGGTTGGTAGTTGACATTGGAATTGCTTCTCACCATTGACCTTGAAGGAAAAAATCTGCTCATTAAAAGAAACATGACATGGAAAATATATTTTTTGACTTGAGATATCAAGACATTACATAAAAGGCCCTAACTATAGGGTGTTTTTCAATGTTTGTACCTAACTTTAAAACCTTTCAATGTTTGTACCAAACTTACAATTCTCTTTCAATTATGGAACTTCGTCAATTTATCCATTAGTGTAAACAAATTAAGCTGACTGGAATGCCTAGGTGGATTTAGCGACGAAAATTATATTTAAATGCCAATTAAGTTGCCACATCACCTGTCTCTTTTCCAACAAATTAGCGATGGCAATTTCCATTGCTAAAAATATTTAATTTTTTTAATTTGGCATTGATATTTTTAATTTGCCACTAATTATCAATAATTAGCAATGGATTTCAATCTAGTAGTAAAATTTGCTGTTGAAGTTGTTTGTTTATTTATTTATAGTAATACTTGACATATGGAGTAAATATGGTTGATTATTGATATAGCAAACCACTATAATTTTTTTTTTGGCAAAATTCATTTTCAAATTCTGGAATTTTTAACTTTTTGAAATTGGATTTTACGAATTAAAATAATTGTAAATTAAGTCATTTTACCTTTAATTAATTTTGACAATATTAGATCATTAGTTAACGGTATAAATGAAAACAAGTGATACCTATGGCAAAATTTGCATAAGTTTAAATGGCTATGCACCAAGTTTATATAAGTTGAATGCTAATTTATTGTTTGAACTAAAAATGTAATGACTGTGTGGATGAAAAATGATTTTTGTTATAATTTTTTTATTAATAATAATAATAATAAGAATTTTTTTATACTTCAATCAATTAAAATTTATAATTTTTTAAAAATAAATAAAAATGATATTGAATGTTTTATTTTATTTTATTTTATTTTTTTCATTATTTTTTATATTGGAATTTATAATTAATTTTTGAACTTCATTAATTAAAATTTATAATTAATTTTTTAAGAAAATATAAATAAAGATAATGTTAAATAATTTAATTTATTTATAAATTATATTAATTATCAATTTTAATTAATTCAAATATAAAAAATAGTAATAAAAAATTAAATATTTTAGTGACGAAAATTATCGTCGCTAATTTGTTGGGAAAGAAGAAGGTAATATGGCAGCTTAATTGGCATCCAAATACTTTTAGTGATGAAAATTTCCATCATGATGTCCACCTAGGCATCTCAATTAGCTTAATCTATTTAAACTAATTGATAAATTGATGGAGGTACGTAATTGAAAGAAAATTGTAAGTTTGGTACAAACATTGAAAGGTTTTGAAGTTGGGTACAAATATTGAAAAACACCCTATAGTTGGAGCCTTTTGTGTAATTAACCCAATAAGTTATTATATAAAGTTAGTCAAAAGTTAAATAGAATTGAGTTTAATCAAGCTTTGCACTATAATTTTTCTTCAAAAGCCTATGAGGAATGTTAGATCCAAAAAAAACTTTGATTTAAACTTTATGAAATCCTAGCATCTTACAAAATTAACTTAGCCACATATTAGTAGAGCTTCATAAATAGTAACTATGAAAGACTAAGAGTTTATGAATAGAATATAGATGGAATTAATGAACAAGAAATCATGAATTTATTATTAGAAATTTCAATGGAAGCAATAACATACAAATTAAGAAATAGTAGTGATCATGCCATAGCATAATTACTAATAGTAGAGTTTATAGGGGCATTAAAAGGAGGTTGTGATAATTATCGAATAATTAATACCTCTAGTCCTTTAAATTTAGACTATGAAACTAACTAGTCCCTCATTTTATTTTTTTAACTCAAAACCCTTTAAATTATCAAAAGCTTCCCATGCCTGTATCTTTTTCGAATTTGATCTCAAAGCTAGTTTTTGGCAACTTGGAATTGACCGTTTTGATCTACCCAAAACAACCTTTTGCCTCCCTAATCTTCACTACCAATAGACTGTTATGCCATTTGGTCTCAAAGTTGCACCTTCCCTCTTTCAACAATCCATGATTCGTGTTTATGAACCTCTGCTTCATCATACATTAGAAATCAAAGGAAGAAGAATCGAAGAAAGTGAGAAAAAATACTGGTATTTTGCTCACAATAGAGGTAAGAGGAAACCTTTTATCACACTTATCAAATAAAAATTTCAAAAGAAAATATTCTTTTTCTATTTCTCAGGCACTTTAATTGTTGAAAAAATGAAGGAAAAATATTTTGGCTTACCTATTTCCTACTATTTTTTTTAAGAAAGAATAAACATGACTCCCTTTTCATTATACAGGACACGAAACTAATTGGGTCCTTTATAGATGACTTTACCTTGTTTGATAAAGAGATTCTCATCTCCAAAAATGATGTATGTGAGATTAGGGCTGCATTACCAAATGGTCCAAAATATATTGGACAAAAAGGTTAGTTTTACTATATAATACTCATTCTCTCTACTTTCAATGTGAGCCATTTGTTTGTATTGAGTCAAATAATTACTTGGGCTATCTATGTATATAGAAATAACATTATTTTTTTCTTAAAAAATAAATAATGTTATTTTTTTACATAAAAGAATAATATTATATATATTTGAAATGAACATGTAAAGAGCCTAAGTACTGCTTTAATATAGTTATGCATTATAGAGGAGATATGAATGAGTGGGTTTATAATGGGGGTAAAGAATTGATCATGTATGACTGTTATTTGGGAGACAATGTCGTTAGTCCAAATTGACAAGTTTTTAGCTGCAGTTGGTGTAAGCGAGATAATTGTTTATAAATAGAGGGAGCCTAAAAAAGATTATAAAGATGGCTTGAAAATTTTAGAAAATGATGCATATGTGTTTGAGATGTGTTTAAATGCTAATGATGCTGAAAATGGTGAGATTCATTTGTATGTCCAACATTTGTATAAAGATGAAATTGAGAAACTTTTTATAGGGGGTAAAAAGAGGAAATGTGGGGTGATTTTATAAGAGTTGGATAAAATCCAAGGGAGTCATACTTCTAAAAGAAGAAACTTGGTTGGAGCAAGAAATGTTTATTCATCTAAGGTTATACTTCTTGAGAATGTCAGTATTGTACGAAATGAAGGAACTTCAGCTTATGGTATGAATAATGCTATTGATGGAGTAAAAAGTATATTTGATGAATTGATTATTGAGTTTGATAATGAATATTTTAACAATGAAAGGTTGACTAATACTATTTTAGGTCAAAATGAAGGGATTGTTGCTAATGGGGTAACTGATAAGTGTGAATCATACTATATTTTTAGTGTATTTTTATGTGTTTAATTAAGGTAAGTTAGTATTAATTTAGTTGGTTTTAGGTTTAATTAGTTAATTTATGTGTTTTTAGGTCTAATTATTTATTTTGGTATTTTTTAGGGCCAAATTGAAGAGAAAAGGGGCTAAAGTGCAAAAAGGAGAAAGTTAGGGGCATAATTGAAATTAAGGAGAATTATGGCTTTCATTCATGGGAGGCATCCATGAATCACTCGGCTGAGTAATTTCCTCACTCGACTGAGTGATTTGGCACTCTTCAGAGTGAAATTTGCACTCACCCAAGTGAAGTTACGTGAATTGCAATAGAAAATCACTCTTCCAAGCACAATGGCCACTTTCTCGAGTATTAAGGTACTCTCCTAAGTAAATGTCCTAATTAGGCAATTAAAAGATTCCTATTTCAATTAATCATGAATTCTTCCAAGATAGGAAGTCACAAGAGGCGTAAACTCTTCACTATGAGGCTATAAAAAGGGCTAAAGACATCAAAACTGGGGGAGAGCACTTTAGTTATGAATTTTCTTTCATTAGTTTACATTATCTTAGGTTTAATTTTGTAAGATACAAACACTTGGAGTTTAAAATCCTTGGATGGAGTTCTACAAAATTGTCAAGGGAATTTCTTGCTTTTATGAGTTTATATCAATTTTATTTACTTTGTTTGGTTTTTAATATGAAGTGTGAGTAGTTATCTTAACTTTTGGTAAATGATACTTGAATCCTTAACTCTTATTGTAATGATTTAGCTTTGCTTTCATTTAATACAAGTTGATTATTTCTTAGTTCTTAAGTAATTTCTTATCTTTGGGTTGTAAAAAGTCATTGATTAACGTATTGAATAAATGGTTGATGATTGATTTCAATTACAATCTATGATATGCATGTTCTTAGGTTAATTCATTGGTGTTGATGTATAGTTATGTTTTGAATAAGAGATAATTGTATGTTAGTAAAAATGGATTAAGATTGAAAAAAGTTGAACTAAGAATAGATTGAAATTAAATTTGCTTGAAAAAGAGTTTAATGGAAGTTTAGGAGTCAAAACTAGATCTTTATGCTAAGTGTTAAATTATTCCAAATAAGAGGACTTAATATTTAGAATGATAGTCTGAATAAGCTATCTAGCTTTATATTTCTAAATTTTCATAGTCATTTGTATTCTTTTTAGCTAAGTCATTGCAATATTAGTTAAGGTGGATAGTCTTTTAGCAGAAGTTGCCTTTAGTATTGAATTTTACCAACTTTAATTGATTGCTTTATTTAATTTTAATTTTAATTGTTTAAGTTTTATTTATTCTTATCACCATCACAAAATTTGGAATTTCTTTTATTCTTTGCACAGAGTATTCACTTTAAAATCTGAAACAAGTTACATTATCTTAATTTTCCTTGGGTATGATATTTGGGGTTTTAATTTATATTTTCCTATATTACTAGCCAATCTAGTATATTTGCCAGACATTGGTCAGTAACATCAAGCATTAATGATCATTTATTTATTGACCCTAATTATGATTTATTGGATGGAGATGAATACTTACAGTAAGCATTAAATGAGGTGCCAGAAAAAGAACCTGAGCAATTAAAAAAAGAAACTAAAAGGGGCAGACCAGAAGGAAGTGGTGCTGATGTCAATACTCTTATTAATGATGTTGATTTGGGTGTTGAAGTTGAGGATGGAGATGATGGTGTGGAGTGGGATAAAATATATGTGTGTCTCAAAGCTCTCGGTGAAGCTTTTAATGCTGGGTGTAGAAGACTTGTCAATTTGTCTTGGTGAGAGCTTTTTGAAAGGAGATTATGAGGGAATGGTGCTTCAACAGTTGGAATAGACCCTAATAATTGAATCTTTCCCATTGCTTGGGTTGTTATTAGCAAAGAAGATATAGAAATTTGGACTTGGTTTTTAAGTAACTTGATAGATGATCTAGATATGGCGAATAGTCAAAATTGGACAATCATGAGTGATAAGCAAATGGTAGATTTAATTTATGACTTTTGTACATATATGTATAAATATGTTTATAATTATATGATTTTGTAATAAGAATATATATCTTATTATTATAGGGTTTGATAAACACAATTCAGAGGCTGTTGCCTGTTGCAGAGCAAAAGATGTGTGTGCAACACCTTTATTCAAATTTTAGAATACCTTTAAAGGGAAAGAGTTTAAGGACTTGCTTTGTAATGTTTCCAAGTCCATTACAACAAAAAAGGTGTGAGTTTTGGCTAGGAGAAATTGATAAGAAGTCACCTGAAGCAAGGGAGTGGTTAAGGCAGATGCCTTGTAAGAATTAGACTAGGGCTTATTTTCAGGAGTTTGTGAAATGCAATATGTTAGTAAATAACCCATACAAGTGTTTCAACAATTATATCTTGTGTGCTAGGAGCGAGCCTATAATAACAATGCTAGAAATCATCAAATTCAAGTTGATAACTAGATTGTATAAAAAGAGAGAAGAGATAAAAAAGAAGGGTAAAGGGTTAATATGTCCCAAAATACAAAAGAAACATGATGAGCTTAAAGAATGGGCTTAAAGAATAGGCAGTGTAATGGGAGCCAATACCATATGGGGGTCTAATAATTGAAGTTAAGGGATGTGGCACAAAGTTTATAGTTGACATGAAAGCTTATTCATGTACATACAGAAGGTGGCAGTTAACTGTCATTCCATGTGTTTATGCTATAGCTATTATATGCGACAATAATGAGCAACCTGAACAATATGTTTATGTATGTTATTTGTGACAACATACATGAGAGTTTACAACAACACTGTTATTCACCTAATTAATGCATTGGAAAGGTGGCTAATATCAGATCTAGTGCCAATTGTTCCACCACCTATAAATTAAGTGAAGAGAGGCAAAAGGCAAATTGGTAAGAAGAAATCCAAGAGGAAATTATATTAGCTGCTATAGTTGCTACGGCAGCCAAGGGTAAATTAAGCAAAAAAGGAAGGATAATTATTTCATGTTGTTTGCGTGGAGTTAGAGGGCACAATAGAAGAAAGTACAAATCAAGACCTTAAATAACCATATCAGTTCCTAGCATGCAGCCAACAGTTACTATACAATTAATGCCTAATGTAAGTATTATTGAAGTTCTCTTATTATTGTTCCTATCTGAGTTTAATTATTATTTAAAGTTAAGAAAATTAAAGCTTTTGACTTGAATTTGTAAAGAAAAAGCAGATTAGTCAATCATTTCTAATCAACATCTACTTTTCAATGAAATAAGGTTATTATGCCTACATATTGTAACACTTGTAAGAAGGAGCTGTTATATTATTGTAAATAAGGAAATACTATTTTTAGGTGAAAGAAGAAGCTACCGTGTTCTAGTTTTTTGTTGAAGAATTACCAATAGATTTTGAATATTTTCTTGCAATGATATAGATCTACAATTTTGACACTTTTTGTTAAACATTTATGGTTTTAATTGGATAGCAAGAATGTGGAATTGTTGACTTGGCTTTTCCAATATATCTACTATTTTTTGGTTGCTTGAACTTCTCTAATGCATTTCTTACATATACAAATAGATATATACAAGAATTACCTAAGCTTTTTATTAGATTGCTGATAACAAGTGATTTCAAGCTTTGTTTGTGTGCCATTTGTAGTTTGCAACCAGTATTATAGATAAGCATAACACTGATAATATTTAATTATGCATTTTGAATTTCATGAAAAAATGATAGAAATTGAACTCCAAGTTGAGATCTTTTGTATTACTATTTAAATAGAATTTCTTGCAACTTGTTGCAGATTGCAAGGTTGGATAATCACATAATGCCTTAATGGTTTCTAATTGGAGTGGCATATGTTATTCTCTAATAGTAGCCTGAGTATTTGATTTAATTATAATTATTATGCTATCTTTATTTTTAAAATTTGATTACAAGATTAGAAAATAATATTTACTTATCATTATTATGCTATCTTTAATTTTTAAAATTTAATTTAATTTTTTTCCATTGGACTTTTTGTACTATTAGATGTTCTGACAAAAATTCAAATGATTAAGAAAGTTACAAGAATTATTCTCTACCCTTAAACCTTTTAACCAACTTTTGTTTTGTAGCTAATCTATTCTAAAATTCACATTTATTCATTTATAAGCTATTTATTTCTTTTGGCAAAGGTTCTTCAAATTTGTAAAGATTCTTCAAATATTGATGAGATTAGATCACATAGTAGAGAGTGATGGATTTGCGTGAGAGTGAAAGCTGCAGATTTTAGAAGATAAGAGTATATATGTAATTATATTAGTACAATCCACATCAATATCTTATATGATATTTGATTTAAGGTTAATTCCTAATCAGCACTACATGCTCAATTATCAATTAGGTAACTGGGAGTAATCCTGCCATGAGGAGTTTTATGGGAAGCTTTTGATAATTTAAGGGGTTTTGAGTTAAAAAAATAAATAAATGAGAGACTACTTAGTTATAGAGTCTAAAGTTAAAGGATTAGAGGTGGTAATTACTCGATAATTATCTCACTCAATCAGAAAAAAAGTTAGGTTACAAAGGATAGTTTTAAATGTAACCAAACAAGAAACTCAATCTAATGGCAAACCAACTATAGTTCCAAATTATGCTAGAATAGAAGATGCAGTAGCGGTCCTTTATCCTTGCAATAACTAATCACTTCATAGGTGACCTTATTCATTTTCAAAAAATATCTTAAGAAAATTTAATAAAATTAATTTGTCTGATTCTTCAAGATTTTAGATGATATAAAGATAATAGAAAATGTTCATGATACTCAAATAAAGGAACAATATTTGAGAAAATTAGTATGCATTTCCTTTAAAAAAATAGTTTTTTGGTTTTTATTTTTTTAGAAAATTAGAATATTATTTCTTGTAGAAAATTTATAAAATGCATTTATTTATCAATAAATGAAAAAATAGAGTGTTTATTTTCTATATATATATATATATATGTATATATATATGTACACTACAAGAAAAATGCAAAATAGCAAAGATAAAAGTCCTCACTAATTGATATTTATTCATCACTAAATCAGTTTAGCGAGAACTTAGCGACGATAATATTTTTGTAACAAAAGTCATCTTAACAAAATTTAGTGAGAACAACAAGTCATTGCTAAATTTTACCGAGAACAAATATCTTTAATTTAGCGAGGAAAAATTTCTTGCTAAAGTTTAGCATGGAAT